>MJUT01006174.1:316382-333414 GCA_002080005.1 Gigantidas platifrons | reverse complement strand
ACTGACAATGATGAACAATCTGACATTGAAATAACAGTGCACAAATCAGCTGATTTACCAAAACAAAATGACTCGGAACATTATATTACACGTTCGGGGAGAATCTCAAAACCTCCGACGAGACTTGATTTGTAATTATCTTTCTGACTGTTAAAGTGTTCAATGTTTATTTTCTAAAAGCCGACAAAGGGGGATGTGGCATAAATCAAATGATAATTCAAGGTTAATGAACTCTTGCGTCAAAAGGAAAAAGACTATAAACAGAGACAAAAACTCAATTATGATAGACGCCATCGTGCAACCAATCTAGAAAAACTTGAGCCAAATGACAATGTTTATGTTAAAGATCAGAAAATATGGGGAAAAGTTAAACAAGACTCTTACACCCCGCGTTCGTACATTGTTGAGACAGAAAGGGGTGACGTGAGGCGAAATAGAAGACACCTAGCAAAAGTGAAAACTGACAATGATGAACAATCTGACATTGAAATAACAGTGCACAAATCAGCTGATTTACCAAAACAAAATGACTCGGAACATTATATTACACGTTCGGGGAGAATCTCAAAACCTCCGACGAGACTTGATTTGTAATTATCTTTCTGACTGTTAAAGTGTTCAATGTTTATTTTCTAAAAGCCGACAAAGGGGGATGTGGCATAAATCAAATGATAATTCAAGGTTAATGAACTCTTGCGTCAAAAGGAAAAAGACTATAAACAGAGACAAAAACTCAATTATGATAGACGCCATCGTGCAACCAATCTAGAAAAACTTGAGCCAAATGACAATGTTTATGTTAAAGATCAGAAAATATGGGGAAAAGTTAAACAAGACTCTTCCGTACATTGTTGAGACAGAAAGGGGTGACGTGGGGCGAAATAGAAGACACCTAGCAAAAGTGAAAACTGACAATGATGAACAATCTGACATTGAATTAACAGTGCACAAATCAGCTGATTTACCAAAACAAAATGACTCGGAACATTATATTACACGTTCGGGGAGAATCTCAAAACCTCCGACGAGACTTGATTTGTAATTATCTTTCTGACTGTTAAAGTGTTCAATGTTTATTTTCTAAAAGCCGACAAAGGGGGATGTGGCATAAATCAAATGATAATTCAAGGTTAATCATCTATCGTGTTTACAACCACACACAGACTACAGCCGTGCAGGTGTTTGTTTAGAACTCTGTCGCCATTAGTTCAGATAAGGTCGCTCCCCATCACATTCTTTAATATAATTGTTTTAGCACTTGTTTGTATCATATTATATGTCTGTATTATACGGGAATAAATAGTCTAGCTTATAATGTAGTTGAGTCAACACGCTCCCAAAACATATTTTAATTTAACTCAGTTTAATCTTTTCTCAAAAGAAACTTTTTCTTTTTGATAGTCAAGATGTTCTATTTCATCTAAGTCTATGTTATTAACATTACATATATTATTTATATAGGTAAACCAAGGATTTATATAGTACTATATAAATCCTTGGGTAAACCAAGAATATGAACCTTTGAAATGTAATGACTTTGCTAATAAAAACGCATCATCTAGTAATTCGTTATCAGTATGATGTAATAAACGAGTTAAATATTTTACAGATTAAATTTTAATGAATGTATCCAAAGGATACTGAGCTAGTTCTGCTCTAGCTGCAATATTAACAATAGACAATAGACAATATTTTATTTGCACGAACACATTTACAATAAATGGTTATGGCATAAACTGGAACAATACAAAATAAGTGTTTACTTATGCCTAATGTATATTTACAGAATTTTAAATTACATTTTTCAATAAAACTTGTGTCGATTAATGATGTAAAGTCAAAGTTAGGGTTATCTTGTCCTCGCTTTGATGCTTTTATGATTTTTTCGTAGAAGCCCATAAAAAAAAAGTTAGTCGGAACAACACCCGTGATAATTTTCCATTTTAATCTATACCTACTTCCGGTGGCTGTATTGAACTTGCACAATGTCGAAGGATAAAATATTCAGAGAGGCTGAAATAAAGGGGAACAAGGATAAATCAAAAACATTAATCATTATTCATGACAATGTTTATGATGTTACAAAGTTCCTCGAAGAGGTACAGTATGATGTTAAGAATAACTACGTGATGTAGTTCACATGAGCAGAGTGTCCATAATCATCTGAAGGAAAGTTCATTAAGTAGGACGTTGTGATATGCAATAGGGCTGTTTCAAGTTACAGGGGTTGGGTATTCAAAAAAAAAAAAAAAAATATGTAAGGGGGGATGAAAAAAAAGAGAAGGAACGACACCTTTTTGGAACAAACTCGAAAATGGCTAAAACATTAAATTTTTAAGTTTGTGTACTTTTTTTGTAATGTAAACCCCTTTTACCTCTTTTCTTGCCAATTTTGTGTGTCTAATTGTGTGAAACGATGTTTATTGATTTTCCAGTGGTGTCAGAGATTTGCCTTGTCATCATACTTATTTCAGGGTGCTGTCATGTCAGTGAACGTATGGTAGTTGGATTTACAATTACCTATGCGATCAGTGCCAATCACCATTGATGTTGTGAGTTCGAATCTCGAGCAGGGCGAGGTGTACAACATTATGTGATAAAGTTTGTCAGTGACTTGCAGCAGGGCTGTGGTTTTCTCCGGATCCTGCGGTTTCCTCCATCAATAAAACTGACCGCCAATATATAACTGAAATTTTGTTGAAAGTGGCATTAAACACCATCAAACAAACAAACATATTCCAGGTGTTTTGGGTTGAATAAAATTTCCATCTGTTCTAATTTTGGAACGAGTATGAAGTAAAAAAATACATTAACATTTTACTTTTTTCCCTCTTTGCATAATACAATGTACACCTCAACAAATATTAAATACTTTTATCAATATATTGAATTATGTACATTTATTTTTGTATTTCAGCATCCTGGTGGAGAAGAAGTTTTGTTAGAGCAGTCAGGTATAATCCAATAAATTAAAACATGTACACGTCATGTAATAAATACTACAAGCTTCATAAACATATTTGATTTCCCCACCCCCTGTCAAATGATATTGAAAAGCAGATTTTAGAAAATATTGATCACTATTGAAACTTAATTTTGAGCTGGAATGTATGGGAGACTTTTTTTGGCTGTAAGTACCATCAAGATGTAAAGTTGTTCATCATAACTGTACAGTTACAATAAGGTCAGCAATGATCATGTATGTATCTTGAACACCAAAAATATTCAGTACCTAACACTGTGTACACCTTGACATCTTGAAGAACCTCTATATTTTATTTACTAGAGAAAAAAAAAGAAATTAATGAATATACACGACTACTGGTACCATTCACAACACAAACAATTCTTATAAATCACAAACTAGTAGTCCAAAAACTCAAAGAAGCTTATTGAAATCTGAATCCTGATTTGGGATTGGCTCACATGTGTGGCAGGGTTTACTTTAAACATATAACTGAATAATGTGATCTCTACCACCAAGCCAATATAAGATATCTGCAACTCGTCTGTACGTGTCCTGGACTCATCACTTCTGTTTCGGACTAACCTTTTTTGAAACAAATAATAAAGAATTCACTGTTATGTTAGGACTGATGACTAGTTGTGATTCAACAAAATGTTATTCTACAAGGATTTCTGTAGATACAGTAAAACACTGCACAGATTTTTTTATGTTTGCTTCTCTAATGATTTCTCAGTGTAAAAATAGGGTAGTTTATATTTTAAGATAAAAGAAATGAGTGCTCGTTGTAATTATAAAGTGTTGTTATATTAGGTCATGATGCTACTGAACCTTTTGAAGATGTAGGACATTCACAAGATGCTAGAGTACTCATGGAAGATTACCTTGTTGGTGTACTTCATGAGGTAAGCTATTATTGTTAGAATAGGTTTATCATGTTAAATATGTTTGGAACTGAGATACAAACATTGAACTATTTTTATTTGCTTTTATCATTGAAAGAGAATATGATGAGATAAGAAAAATAAGACAGTATTTTAGTGGACCTCATTAGATTTTATTCAACATGGCTGCTGGAAGTGGTTTGAAATTTAATGCTGTGTGAATGATCCTTGGATAGTTCTTTACAAGATTTTGACCCGAAATTGCAGCATGGATGACCAGCTTCCACATAAGTTTCAACCATTGCTTATGCACTGTGATCTTTTTTTACCTAAATATATTTTTTTTAGCTCACCTGACCCGAAGGGTCATGTGAGCTATTGCCATCACTTGGCATTCGTCGTCGTCGTCCGTCGTAAACTTTTTCAAAAATCTTCTCCTCTGAAACTACTAGACCAATTGAAACCAAACTTGGTTTAAATCATCACTAGGGTGTCTAGTTTCAAAATTGTGTCCGGTGATGCCGTGCACCAACCAACATGGCCACTGTTGCTAAAAATAGAACATGTAGTAAAATTGCAGGTTTTTGGGTAATAACTCAAAAACCGTTAATAATATCAAAAATCTGACATGGGATAAAAATGATCAGCACAGCAAGATCTACCTACCCTGCAATTTTGAAGTAAATCTGATGACCCATCTTGAAGTTATTGCCCTTTTTTTCATCGAATTTTTAAAATTTTAATACTTTTCGTCTTATATTTCAAAAACTATAAGAGATAGATGTTAAGTTTAAATTGCAAAAATGTGCAGCATGTCAAGATCTACTTACCCTGCAATTTTGAAGTAAATCTGATTACTCATCTTGGAGTTATTGCCCTTTTTTCATCAAATTTTTAACATTATAATACTTTTCGTCTTATATTTTATACCCTGCAATTTTGAAGTAAATCCCAGCACCCATTGTGGAGTTATTGCCCTTTTTTTCATCAAATTTTCACAATTTTAATACTTTTCGTTTTTTATTTCAAAAACTATAAGAGATAGATGTTAAGATTAAATTGCAAAAATGTGCAGCATGTCAAGATCTACCTACCCTGCAATTTTGAAGTAAATCACATTACCCATTTGGAGTTATTGCCCTTTTTTATCAAATTTTCACAATTTTAATACTTTTCGTTTTTTATTTCAAAAACTATAAGAGATAGATGTTAAGTTTAAATTGCAAAAATGTGCAGCATGTCAAGATCTACCTACCCTAAATTTTGAAGTAAATCCCATTATCCATTTTTGGAGTTATTTCCCTTTATTCATCAAATTTTCAAAATTTTAATACTTTTCGTCCTTTATTTCAAAAACTATAAGAGATAGATGTTAAGTTTAAACTGTAAAGATGTTCAGCATGTCAAGATCTACCTACACTGCAATTTTGAAGTAAATTCCATTACCCATTTTGGAGTTCTTGCCCTTTTTTCATCAAATTTTCACAATTTTTATACTTTTCGCTTTTTATTTCAAAAACTACAAGAGATAGATGTTAAGTTTAAATTGCAGAAATGTGCAGCATATTGAGATCTACCTACCCTGCAATTTTTAGGTAAATTCCATTGCTCATTTTGGAGTTATTGCCCTTTTTTTTAATATCAAATTTCCAAAATTTTAATACTTTTCGTCTTATATTTCAAAAACTATAAGAGATAGATGTTAAGTTTAAATTTCAAAAATGTGCAGCATATCAAGATCTACCTACCCTGCAATTTTGAAGTAAATCTGATTACCCATCTTGGAGTTATTTCCCTTTATTCATCAAATTTTCAAAATTTTAATACTTTTCGTCCTTTTTTTCAAAAACTATAAGAGATAGATGTTAAGTTTAAACTTCAAACATGTTCAGCATGTCAAGATCTACATACCCTGCAATTTTGAAGTAAATTCCATTACCCATTTTGGAGTTATTGCCCTTTTTTCCATCAAATTTTCACAATTTTAATACTTTTCGTTTTTTATTTCAAAAACTATAAGGGATAGATGTTAAGTTTAAACTGCAAAAATGTTCAGCATGTCAAGATCTACAAAAAAAGTTCACAGTTGAAAATGTTCGACAACTGTGTGAAGAGTTAATCCTCTTGAAATGCATTTTTTGTTGACTTTCACTGCTTTTGGTTACTTAAATAATCAAAGGGAAGCAACTCTATTACAAAATGTGAAGTAGCAAAAGCTAAATTTTGAGAATCATTGACATTTATGTATTTTTTTACAGCAACATTGATAACTTACATTAAAGGGGGGAAACCCTGCCCTAATTTTTTTGGAGAGGGGGTCTGCAATGACGAGGGCTACATTTGTTATTTTTTGACCGAAGTTGCCAAGTTTTATTGACTGATGTTGTTATTATACCCAAGTGAGCTATACAGGCTCCTGGGAGCCTCTAGTTTGAAATTCCTATCTAATTTAAGCTAAACTTGGTTAGAATGATACTTCTACAGTTCGTCATGTTTGACATGGCCCGATTGGTCCTTGCTCCTTCATGCTTGTGTATACATGTATAAGATGCAAGTAGTAGTACCAATTTTACAGAATCTTTGGATTTACTTAACTAGGTTTGAATCCAGATATCTCACTTTAGGTAAGCATAGGAATTTCATCGAATGGATATAATTCTTTACTTTTAACTTAACTTTAAAATGTAACAAAATATATTTAATCTTTGTTTCATAGAAGTTGTATGTATAATATTAGTTCTATTAAGGAAAGAATAAAGAAGTCATCACACCGTAACTACTTAAAATAATTGTTTATATTTTGTTTTTGCTTGTAAATACTTTATTATACCCCCGCTCCACCGGAAGGGGGGGTATACTGTTTTTTATTCCCCCGCTCCACAGATGGGAGTGGATTATACTGTATTACCTCTGTCCGTCCGTCCCAAGATATTTTTCGTCACATTTTTCTCAGCAACTATTGATGGCAGAAATCTGATATTTGGTCACAAACTTCATATAGGTATGCCATATTGTGGGAAGCGTTTTTGGACCCGTCAGATTCCTACTTCCTGTTTGCCGACTTATATACACATTAAACATATATGCAGGGGTATCATAAGTGAGCATTAGCTCAGTTCATCTTGTTTATTTGAAATAACTGCCCACAATGGGCATATTTTACAAGAAAATGACAAATGCAGCAGTCAGAGATCCGAGTCAGAATTGTATTTGGTGCAAAATCCAGATACAAGACTCGAGACTTTTATTACACTTAGACATTATACACTGTTACAAGAGACAGACAATAAAATACACAATACATAATGACGAACTGAATGAATGAAACACATTTACATAAACTGAATGAAGATTTTCTTGGAAAAAAAAAGCCATATTATTTAATACTTTCACATTACAAATTCACTGGGGTAAAGCTGATGACCGTAACTGCAATTAAGGTCATCCCAAGATGGCGGACGTGGAATCAGGTAAGAATCTTTTTTGTCGATTAAATTGTTTCTGTAATGTATTTTAAATGGTACAAGCATTAGTACGATAGTAATCTATGAACTTATCACAAGGAAATCACAAATTACGTCTGAAAAATGTATATGAAAGAGAAAATCCGATTTAAAAAAATCGCTAAGATGACCGTAACTGAAAGCTGAGATGACCGTAATTTCCCCATGTTTACCCTAGAGTACATTTTATTTAGTGTTTCACAATTATTTTGTCTTTTTTTTTGGAAAAAATATGTTTTCCTTCCAAAATTCACGTTTTGCGGTCCGATCAGTTTTCGTTATTAATGTATCATTGTTTACTTCCGTCTTCTGTTACTGTCAAAATCACAGGGGCCAGATGAGTTTTGTCATGTACCTATATACCTATATAGGTACATGAAATAACTCATCTGGCCCCTGTGGTCAAAATGGATTATGAAGAAAACCTGGAAAATGCTCGTTATGCAACGAATGATGACACTCCTTTATGAACCAAAGATTGAATCATCTTGTGTTGTTGTATTAAAAGTGTAACTGTATAAGGATTATGTCTCTATAATAATAAAAACGTAGATATAATATGACATTGCATCATATCCCAAATCAAGTTACATGGTTTCTGAAAACGATCAGCTCTCACAAATATGAAGAAAGACCCATTGACTTAAATAATCTGTCAGCAAAAACTATCATTGCATTTTGTTTAAAAAAAAAGTGAATTCAGTTGTGTATTCTCAAATTTGTTCTCAAACTTGTGTATTCTCAAAATGTTTATCATAGACAATTATTTTGAAATTATAGAGTAAAAATACATTAAATTATGTTTTTATTGATACATAAATTATCAAAATCGGACATGAAATATATAGGGAATATTGAAATCGTACGAATACTTTTGTCCACAGTCTGTATATGATAAATAGGTTATCAGATATGGCATTTTTCATATTACATGCCATCAACCCTCGACCCATATTAGCCCTCGGGCCTTCGGCCCTTGGTCTAATATGGAGTTCTCGGGTTGATATGACATGTAATATGAAAAATGCCATATAATAATCTATACCGTAATTATCTAATGTTCAGTTTATACAGGATTTCAGTTTATTCAGTGTTTGGTTCAGACTGGTTTCACTGTATAAATCATGAATAATACACAATAATTAATGACTTTATGAATCATTAGGTATTGGTTTGATGGGCTCATTTCACATATGTATTTTGATTCAACAATTAATGTTCTATTAATACAAATTATTTTAATTTTAGGATGACAGAAAAGGAAAAACAATAAAGGTAAACAAGAGCTACATAATGTACCCTGGTATTATAAATCTCAGAAGAATTTACATGTCAGAAAGTAAACATTAAATACATCTATAGGCTAATATACAATGTATCAAATTTGTAAACAGTGTCCAAACTTTGCTAAGTTTTCAAGTTCATAGATGTATATATATATAAATATTCTTTGATTCCACTGTACAGAGATATACATGTATTATCAGTCACATTTATGTATCTTTCATCCTTTCTCATTATTCTTGGGGGAGGGGGGTTGGTGGATGGTAAAAAACACCATAAACCAACCTACATATATAATTATTTATGTATAGTACATGTTACAGCTATGATTTTGTATAAGTATCGGATGTGTTGAACAAATCATATTTTTTTCTAAGTATGCTTTTTAAAATTTATAGTTAGAAAGTTTTGAATTACCGTATGTAAATGAACATTGTTCAACATGACTACACAACTACTTCTAGGCAGGATTTATTAATATTTCATGACATGCATACAACTAGGATGAACTGCAGCATATGGAGGTCTCTTACAAATTTCCCAGAATTCTCGACTTTTTTTTATTAGAAATTTGATGATTACAACACCAGAGTCTACAAATCATGCATGTGTCATATTGAAATGACAATTTAACATCAATTCCACTAATATTAACAAAATGAACAATCACATCTCATCTTAACTCACTGAACAATCACATCTCATCTTAACTCACTGAACAATCACATCTCATCTTAACTCACTGAACAATCACATCTCATCTTAACTCACTGAACACAAAAGAAAGACCACAATACATGACGTTGTAAATCCAGCTTCTGTCACAAAAATGTAGTGTGGTTAAACCAGTTAATAGGATCTCTGCCATCCCCTCTGGATAACTGAATCTCTGCCATCCCCTCTGGATATATAGAATCTAACACCGGCAAAAGTGCAAGACAGGGAAATCTCCGACACCCGAGGGTGTCGGAGATTTCCCTGTCTTGCACTTTTTGCCGGTGTTTGATTTTATTTCTCACTTTTATCAGCTGTTACCTAATTGTTTTGTTTACATTCCCGATCGAGCGTTTTCCCACAAATTTTGTTTCCATTGCTGAAGTAAATATTCAATTTATTTATATGCATCCGTGTCTTGGCAGTATTTCATAATAAAATACAATGTATTTAATAAATATATGATAAATGTAACTCAACACTACACCTGTGGCTGTGAAAAAATATTTGAATTTGGTCAAAGGGAGGTACGTTAGTTACTAACAAGGGAGAGCACTCTATTATTTACTCAAAGTAAACAAACATTGACTTGAAAGTCATACACCGTGAAACATGAAAGGTGCACGATAGTTAAATTATTAGCTGACAGAATAGTTAGTATACATACATTAATTTAAAAATACTTATGTAATAGAATCGTGGTTTTATTGGTGAAGCATGGAGAACTGGGGGCAGTTGACATAAACTGTACAGCATGTATTTGCCGGTAAAACGTACGTGATTTTTTTGTCTTGCACTAGTGCAAGATAAGACAATCTCACATCGCTAAAAATAGGAACTGGTCTGTCTCAAAAGTGAGAAAACTGAATCTCTGCCATCCCCTCTGGCTAACTGAATCTCTGCCATCCCCTCTGGTTAACTGAATCTCTGCCATCCCCTCTGGATAACTGAATCTCTGCCATCCCCTCTGGATAACTGAATCTCTGCCATCCCCTCTGGATAACTGAATCTCTGTCATCCCCTCTGGATAACTGAATCTCTGCCATCCCCTCTGGATAACTGAATCTCTGCCATCCCCTCTGGATAACAATCTCTGCCATCCCCTCTGGATAACTGAATCTCTGCCATCCCCTCTGGATAACCGAATCTCTGCCATCCCCTCTGGATAACTGAATCTCTGCCATCCCCTCTGGTTAACTGAATCTCTGCCATCCCCTCTGGATAACTGAATCTCTGCCATCCCCTCTGGATAACTGAATCTCTGCCATCCCCTCTGGATAACTGAATCTCTAACAGTATACACCTATTTACTGGCTATGAGGACAATAGCAAGTTTATTGTCCTCCGAGACACCAACTATTTCCCGATGCGAAGCGGAGGGAAATAGTTGGTGTCGAGGGGGACAATAAACTTGCTATTGTCCGAATAGCCAGTAAATAAGTGTTTTATTATACCAAAGGCAATCTAGGAAATCTGAGAAAATATGGCTATTAAAAAGACACAAATAGAAGTTCTTAATTGTAATATTAAGAAAAAATATCAACAATAAACATGTTTTTTAAATTGCCAGTAAATAGTTCAGCGGCAGTCAATAGTCTTGAAAACTATTGACCGGTCAATAGTCTCAGTGTTAAAAATGTGAAACAATAGCATTTTTATTTCTTTAAAAAAGCTTTAAGAAAGTGTATACTGAGGTATAATAACATAATTATTTTACCATTGTATTTCAAACATGCATGACAATGTAAAGCTGTATACCAAACTGCCCCAATGTAACTGAAAGATTTTTGCAAGTGTCTTAAATACCCATAATCTAATCTACAAATGGCCACGATAGCCTCTAAATAATCGGAGCATTAAAAGCTCACTTTGTTGTGAAATAGAAAGTTCTGTATGTATTTGGTATGAAGTAGTTATTTAAAACCAGCTGAGCAGTATTGAGTTGCTCAAATTAATAATTTTATTTTTACTTCTTCAGGAGAATACAACAATAAATGCTCCTTCGTCTGACCAAGGGAGGTAAGTAGATGCATTATAGATTCCATTTTATTGTCTCACATGTTGCAAATATTGTAGAAGGTATCTCTCTTTTCTGATGACAACAATGGTGTTAGGAATGTTAAGTGTTTGTGATTTGGTTAATTTCTCAGTAACACTAAAACTTATTATATTTAGATGTTTGTTGTCTTTTTTATAAAAACAATTTTGGTGATTCACTAACGTCAACCAACATACTGTAATGTATGATGTCATGTCGGGTAACCTTTCATGCGTCGTTGGCCGTTCAATCAAAGAAAGATATTAAAAATTTATTGCGGAATAGGACAACAGCTCTCAGAATGTGCTTGGTTTAAGGATGAACAAAGCAACAAAGTTACATCTGTAGTAGAAATTGTTGTCACAAAAAAGACAACAGAATTACGTAATTTCAGTTCGGACAGATGAAAACCAATATATTACACATAAATTAATTTGTATGTAAATTTTATTTCGACTTAATTAACAACATTTTAAAACAGTTAATTATGCCATAATGTATGGCATGAATAATAAATACATGTATGCTATATTACATAGATGTACTATAACATGCTTTTATTATTTCGTGTGATGCATTATGATGTCATCTATTATTGTAACGTAATTCTCTTGGTTTGTCAGTGACTTTCAACAGATCAGTGGTTTTCTCTGGGTACTCCGGTTTCCTCTGCCAATAACACTTTGTATATTGTTGAAAGTGGCCTTAAACACCATAAACCTAAACCAAGCCTAAACAGTAATTCTATTATTAATATGTGTTTCTGTTACAATTTATTGGAGATTTGTTATATTTTAATTTCTTATTTGGGCCCGGGTGGCTCAATGAGTTAGGTAATTGGATTACCTAACAACTCATATACAAGCCTATCACCAATACAGCGTGGGTTCACACCCGGCTTTGTAAATTACCAAAAAAGGTTCACTCGACTCCCAGTCACAAGTGATAAAGCTTACCACTTGCTTGCCCATGGTCAGTGGTTCTCTCCGGGTACTCCAGCTTCTTCTACCACTAAAACTGTTCGCCATGATATAGCTGAAATATTGCTACAAGTAGCTTTAAACACTAAAAATCAATCAATCAATTAATTCTTATTTTACTAATTTTACTATAAAATAGTAACAATCTTTTACATGTTTTACTGTTCTTAAACAAAGCAAATTTCTTAGAAATAAATTGTAACAGTTGTGAAAATGAAATTTTATGTATAGATACATTCTTAAAATAAAAATGGTATTTTTGTAGCAGCATTTTGAGTTGATCTTTTATCCATGTGTTTTTCAGTGCCTGGACTGGATGGTTAATTCCATTTGGCATTGCTCTAGCTGCCGCTCTCCTCTACAGATATTTTATGGCACAGAACAATTGATGTAGTATATTAAAAAAAATATTTTTGTAAAACAAATTATGTACGCATGTTATTTAAATAAGGAAATATTATTATGGTTGTTTATTTGTAACTTATTATTTTAAGACACAAATAGAATGTAACTTTTCAACAAAAAAAAAAAGAAGCATAATCAGAAATGCATTTCCATTTATGGCAGAAACATTCGAAATGATAATGATATATCATATAAGTGTATAAAAGCTATTTTAGTTAGATATATTTATGTAATGCTTTTTCACAATTTTTTTTTCTGTTATGATATAAAGCAGAACGTTAGCATTTCCTAGTGCAATTATGTGCCATTTTTTCCTTGAGATCAGACTATCTAAAATTTCAACTAATTAGTTTTTGTTTTTTCTTATGCCATATGCATGTCATTTGTTTAACCACTAAAATTATTTAAAAGGGTCCAACTTCTATGATTGGAATAGTGTATTAAAAGTCATACAACATAAAACATAGTCTTATTATTATTATTATGTAGATGCATGGATACATATACAGTCGAACCTCGATAAGTCGAAGTTGAAGGGACTGCTAGAAATTGTTCGAGTTATCCGAGCTTCGAGTCATCCGAGGTCGAGTGTGATGTCATGACATTAATTTTTGTAACACATTGTTTGACAGGACGGTTGTTTGTTTTGCATGTGATTTGTGGTATTTCCTTGACAAAGACGTTACTGTTGACAGTTGACAGTTGATGAACTAAATAAAATTATAAAATCAGACAATTTATATTTTATTACCGGTATTACAATATTGTATACATTGTACATGAATAATCCACATCAGAAACAAAGAAATATTTGATAAAAACGATCTCAGCACTAGATCTATTAAAGCACTACATTCATCAAACAATACACAACAAATAAAAAATCAATACACAAATATTTACAATGTGTCAAACTAAATTATAGAATGTAACTAACGAAACGACACAAAAACTAGATTGTTTAGGTAACATCGCGAACTGTAAGAATGATGCTTTTTATACGATGCTTTTTATACAACATTTGATTAGAATTCATCACAAAAATTAACAATCATTTTATTTTTTCACTCTTGTTGAATAAATGCGTCTGGTGTGTAAACTTATATTTTTAATGAAACTTAAAAGGGCCGGTAATTAATTTTAACAAGACTTAAAAGGAACCGATAATTTATTCAATCTTTGATTATCACTTTAAAGGAATTTATATTCCTACGGATTACAATTACCTTGGCTTGGGTCATCAAATTCGTTTCAAAAATAATCCCTGATAAAATAGATTACCGACACAGTCCGCTTGGCACGCGTGTACACAAAGTGATCAATAATCTGACAGGTTTTAAAGGTGAATAGGCGACGCTAACCATTGTACAAACAAATATTATTTGTGTATTAAAAAAGGATGTATGAATGGAAAGTTAAAAAGTGTCAAAACATTATTTTCATTTATGGTTTTAACTTCCGTTTTTTTTATTTTGACACATTAAGACAAATATTGTAAGTTCGAAATTCTCTGGAAAAAAATCACTTCGAACTTCGACACATCGAAGTAAAATTACATTGTTTTCCTTTTCTAAGGACCTCTAAACATACTCGAGTTATCCGAGATTTCGAATCATCCGAGTTCGAGTCATCAGAGGTAAAAATGCATAGGACTAACGGGAAATTTGCCAGGACTGGAAAATTACCTCGACACATCCGAGATTTCGAGTCAACCGAGTTCGACACATCGAGGTTCGACTGTACACATTATTGCCCATTCTATTTTAGCAAGAAAAAAAAGTGAGGCCATGAAACTTAGAAACTGTCATAAGATATTACAGACAAGCCTGTCCATGCAGTCACCTGTATTTAAAGGTTACATTTTCTTGTCCCGTCATTGAAAAGTTTAAATGAATTGAACCTCTTTGTTAAGGGTTCATATAAGGCCACTTTTTCTTTGTCCCAAAGGTGACCTCTTAATACAGGTTTGACTATATATCTACATGCCTCCTTTGTCATCATCATCCTTTAACTTATTACACTTCCTAGATCTTGAAATCCAAGATGGCAGACACAGCAAGACATGTTTTACCATAAGAACGTTATGGTTATGGTGTTTAATGCCACTTTCAACAATATTTCAGTTATATCGTGGTGGTAAATTTTATTGGTAGAGGAAACCGGAGTACCGGAGAAAACCATTAGCCTGTCACAAGTCAGTTTACCATAAGACTTTATGAGAAGGTTAAAAGTGCTTCTCAGAAACTGTCTAATGTAGCTTCGGTTAAACAAATTAACACAAATATTTGGGGAACAATTGTATTAATCCTAAACTACAAGTTTCTCCAAATCTAAAATGTCTGCTCCTTTTCCTGCACCAAAAGAAGAGAGAGAAAAAAATGTACATCGGAACTGTCCAGAACGCCCCAGTGATTCCGGACAATTAGATTGAAACTAGGTTTGGTATGTAAGTGTATCTAATGAATATCTAGGTCAAGTTCGATAGCGATCGTTTTTCAGCAAATCTTACCAGAGTTACATCCCTTTTTATACTTCGTCCGTGTGTCCCGAATTGGTTTCCAGATGATAACTTGTGAATAAAAAGTCAGATTGAAGCTAGGTGTGGCATGTAAGTGTATCTTATGAATATCTAGGTCAAGTTTGATAATGACAATTTTTCAACAATTTTTACTAGAGTTATGCCCCTTTTTATACCTCAAAATTACCAAATATTTGGTTTCCAGATGATAACTTGGGAACAAATAGTCAGATCTAGATTGAAACTAGGTTTGGTATGTAAGTGTATCTCATGAATATCTAGGTCAAGTTTGATAGCGATCATTTTTCGACAAAACTTACCAGAGTTACATCCCTTTTTATTCTTCAAAATTTGCTAATTTTTTGGTTTCCAAATTATAACTTCTGAACAAAAAGTCAGATTGAAACTAGGTTTGGTATGTAAATGTAACTCATGAATATCTAGGTCAAGTTCGATAATGATGATTTTTCAACAAATCTAACCAGAGTTACTCCCCTTTTTTTTTACTTCAAAATGGTCCTTGGGTGGTCCCCTTTCGTTAATGTTGTTTCCTTTATTTCTTGTATTATTTCTCTATAGTTGTTTGAATTCCAGTGAAGGTTAAGAATACCAATTCCTTTTTGGCTGTCCGAAAAGATGTATAAATGAGACTTGTTGTTCTGATATTTATTAATACATGCTGTAATGTAATAAGTATGGCTATTAGTTCGCCTAGTAAGATGGAGCCTCTTTTGGTTGCCGGTTTCTTAATTTTAGTTGTTTCGCCGTCTGGATGGTATATAACGGAACCTGCTCCACATGGTCCTGGTAATGGAAGCAAATTTGCAAATTAATTTCCAGTTTCATTGTTCAAATAGGGCACTGTTATTTGATCAGAAATATAAATGACATATACCTTTACAGTAATTTTTATTTTTGTTGCTTCGGTTGATCCTCTTTCAAAGAATAAATCACAGATAATCATCTAAAAATGTAAAAAATTCTGCAAGCAACTAACCTTACAATGTACCTGGTCGGACAGTACAGCAACTTCCGTTTTTGAAAACTGTCTGGTTATACACTGTGGGAAGAAGAAGTGATTAGACATTTTTTGTCATACCTTCTATCGAATCCTAGACATCTCGGTACCTGGACATTTCGGTACTCATGCCAAGAAATCCCAGCCAAAAATTCCGGTCGACCCCCTATGGCACTCATTAGTAGTTAAATCATTGAAACAGATTAGTTAATGACCTGTATCGCAACAGCAGGCGAAGTTTCCATAGCAACTTCCCTTCTTATCATTAAGTTTTATGATAACAAGATTGACCAATGCTCTGAAGTGGTATTGCTATTGTTTATCAGTGTTGTAAAGTGTCGTATAAATTTAAGATATATAATTTCAAAGATGGCAAGAAATAGAAATACTCCGGCACTGTTTTATATCAACTAAAATGATAACTTATAAGAATAAACCTAAAAGAAAAATATTAATCAATAATGCTATACACATGCTTAATGAATTCGAAGAAATTCCGTCTTGGTTAATAATTTGTGTTAATGAATATATGATTAAAACGGTAATTATGCGATTTAATTCAATAAATAAATACACTCAGTGGGGGAAACATTCAACTTATGTTCACTTATATCGCATGGATAAGAGTGAAAACAAATAAGGTAAGTGAAAATAAGTTGAAATGTCAAATCAATATTTAAAAATCAAAATTAAGTTAACACATTAAAAAAAAGGGGGGGGGGG
>MJUT01006174.1:249780-282841 GCA_002080005.1 Gigantidas platifrons | reverse complement strand
AAAAGAGAGAGAAAAAAAAATTGAAAAAAAAAAAAAAAAAATACGCGAAAAAAAAATAGTACGGGAAAAATCTTGGAGTACTACACAACACATATATGATATATATATATGATATGAAAATGGCGGGAAAGGGGTAAATAACCAGGGATAGACACGGACGTCGTAGAGAACACCCCGTGTACTACTACGCGGGAAACCCTCACTTCCGGTAGCCAACTTCCGGTTGCGCACACCCTTCGGGTGACCTTCGGTATCCATGGTACTACTACTAGAGTAAGAAAAAACGCGGGAAACAGCCATGGTATTTGTACTACAGTAAGATGAATAAACACGCGGGAAACGGTTGCGCAACTTCCGGTTGCGCATGCGCACACCCTTAGGGTGACATTCGGTCACTTCCGGTAGCCTTGGTACTTCCGGTCATGCGCAATGGTACATTTTATACTACTACTAGAGTAAGAAAAAAATGCGGGAAACATCCATGGTATTTGTACTACAGAAAGAAAAAACGCGTGAAACTGTTGCGCAATTTCCGGTTGCGCATGCGCATACCCTTAGCGTGGCCTTCGGTCACTTCCGGTGGCCCTTGTACTTCCGGTCATGCGCAATGGTACATTTTATACTACTACTAGAGTAAGAAAAAAAACGCGGGAAACGGTTGCGCAACTTCCGTTTGCGCATGCGCAGAACATACTTCCGGGTGACTGACGTCACTTCCGGTTCCGGTCACGTGATTGACGTCACTTCCGGTCACGTGACTTCCGGTTGCTCCTCATCGCTCCTCCTCAAATGTGGCTTGAGCTGTACCCATATACTACTTACGTCCCTTGCATCAATCCACTTTCAAGATCTCGTAAGCAATCATTTGAATGGACAATATTTTGCTTGACCCTAGATCACCTGAATGCGATGTCTACAGGCTTGCGTTAGATCTCCCACGCGCGAAATATAAATAAACAAGAGCAAAGTGAGAGATCTAATTTTAATTAGATTGTGATTGAATTTAATTAATTGCAATTTAGATTAACATTTGATGAATAAGTAGTAACTATGATTTGACCATTTTCATTCTTTTATTCATATTTTGAAAATAACAAGTCTACCCCTTTAAAACTAATAGACTCGAACATTGGTTGTCTTTTATTCGCTGACGATTTGTTAATATTATCTGAAACTAAAGAGGGGTTTCAACATAGTCTAAATAATCTTTCCAATTACTGTAACAACTGGCAGTTAGCTATTAATATTAATAAAACAAAATGTATGATATTTAAACAAAATTACACCAAACCAGAACGAGGTATAACACTAAAAAGTAACGGAGAAGCAAAGAAAGCTTTATTTTGTATAAAATCTTATACTACCTCATTAAATAATTTACCTGTAAAAGTAACTAACAACCTTTTTGATACATTAGTTAAACCAATTATGACATATAATTCTGAGGTAACATATTTATATCTTTATATAGGGCCAAGAAAAGAGCAAGTACCAATGATAAGGAAGTAGACTTATTTAATTTTATCGATACAAATCCAATTGAAAATTTACATCTGTCCTTTTGCAAATATGTTCTTGGCATTAGAAAGAAAGCTTCAAATTTAGCAGTCAGATTAGAACTTGGAAGATTGCCAGTAGAGAACTTTATTAAATCTCAAACCTTGTTATATTTTGCAAGACTGTATACAACAAAAATAAATCCACTTTTAAAAGAATCCTTTTTACTTTGCCAAAATTTAGATTCTCAAGGCATCTACACATGGTTTTCATATGCAAAGAGTATTATTGATGAGACAGGTCTTGATATCTTACAGCTCCAAAGTACTACTAGTCCAAATCAAGTAAAACTACCCAAGAAATATGTAAAATCAACACTAAAATTTTACTATGAAAATTTAATAAATAATAAGCTCTCAAAATTAGACCAAAAAAGTAAATTATATTTATTCTCAAATTTAAAACAAAATTTATCATTGGAAAGTTACCGTTATCTATATCTAATTTTGAATACAGAAAGCTAATAACAAAACTTAGAATTAGTGAACACAACCTATTAATAGAAAAGGGGAGACATTTAAATATTCCCAGAGAGCAACGTTTATGCTCACACTGTAAGTGTATAGATGACGAGAAACATTTTCTTTTACATAAATTCGATAAATTCTGAATTGAGGTCTTCTTTTTTAAACATTTTGAACAACGAAAATCAAATTTTTAATAACTTATCAGAATCAGAAAAACTTTATTTAACATATTTACTTGAAAATGTCGATTTTATGTTCTCTTTGTTGCCTGTCTATTTATGTGTATAATTGTCACAAACTGTATTGTTTAAAGACAATAAAATTTTGAATTTGAATTTGTTATAAATAATACCATGACCGAAACGTCTTTATAAAGTGTGGCTGAACTGATACTATGCCCGAAATGACTATGGCCGAAACGACTGTGGACGAAATGGTACTATGGACGAAACGTCCTGTAACGCCCCTAACCATGTAAATCACTTCTAATTTCAATTAGTTGAGACTCGTGGAATGTCTAGTATTCAATAAATTGGATCTGGAATTTTTGACACTTTCCAATCTCCCAACATTTTGATTGAGTGATTCATTGATTCATAAATATTGTTCTTCTAATCAGGCGGGATTATGATTTGACTGACTCGGAAGAAAGATTTTTTTTTCTTTTAATGTAGGCAATTTATCTTGGAGATATTTGCCCCGGACATGCCCAAAATTGTCCAAAACTTCTGATTCACGTTCGAAATATGAAATGCTTGAATAAGAGTATATAAGCCCGTTTTGCTAAATATTGAAGAAATTATGTTGTTTCTAATATCTTACAGGACATTATGGTTGAAAACATTTCATAGATTTCTAATAATTGTAAAGGGGAAGACAGTTTGAGCTAATAAAGGTTTGTGTGTTTCAAATATATGACAAGCAACATTCATCTCGAATGTTTTGGACATGTTCTAGCCACGTAAAATTTTCAGTTCCTAAATAATGTAATATAAAACTAAGGTTCTCATCCCTCAGGCATACTGCTGACCGTAGCCGTTTTTGGTTATCCTGTTTAGGCCCTTTGATTTTATGGCTCCCAAAACTGTAAGGGAACGACCATTTAACTTGAAGGGGGGGGGTATGTTTTTTTCGTAAAAAAATATTCTGATTCCCAATGTTGCTGAAAAATTTTTTCTGATTTTGGTGGAGGAAAATGAAATAATCTGATTCAGAGTTTTTGTCATATAACCTAATGTTACATTCTGGAAAAAAATTTCGCGCTTCGCGCAACAAAAAAAAATCATATTCTAACTCTGGTGTTGTCAGAAAAAAAAATTCTGAACAAAAAAAATAACCATAACCACCCCCCCCCCCCTTGCAAGTTAAATGAACGGTCCCTAAATTATTTGGCTTTTCAATCTTTCGATTTTTAGCATACCCGATGAAGGTTATTCAAGAAACGCTCGTGCACACACGTGATATCTACGTTTTTATTATGATTTTTTTGAGAGCATATTAGCCCAAAATGACACAATTATACTTTTTATGTCTATTTCCAAAGGATACATACTGGTTTAGTATGCAGGAAGAGTTGCTTTTAGATTCTGGCAAAAATCAGCAGCAGTTTTGGAAAAAGATTGGTAAAATCGGTATAGCTGAAAACCGGAAGTCTATAATTCCAATGGAAGTTTTAGACAGTGATGTAAGGTTTGTACCGATTTGACCAATGTTCTAAATCGTTGGAAGGCGGACTATTCAAATTTGTAAAACCAAGAAAAATCGCCGTCCAAAGTTTATAATTCAGCGACTAATATTACTAATAATGACACTTTTAACGATTTTCTGTTGACGGACCCCATTTCTTTCAATGAAACTGTGGCTGTTATTGAGAAAGCAAAGAAGGGAAAGTCTCCAGGGTATGATACCTTACCTGCTGAAACTTTTTTAAATAATACATCGGCGTTGTTCTTATATCATTTATTTTATTTTTGCTTCTAGTTCGGAGAAACGCCAGATTTATGGAATAAAAATTATAATAGGATTTCAAAATTGTATTTTAAATCCCTTGTCGCATGGGCTCATATAACTTTGTCCGTTATCATGCTTTTGTCAATTGTATTTATTTTCGGTATTTGGCACATGACAGAACAATATTATTTATAATTTAATTGCGAAAAGAAAGTTTAAATACCAATACCAACAAAACGAACAATCACCCCTCAGTCAAACTGAACACAATGAACCCAAAAAACACCATGACATAAAACGTTAGAAATCCAGGTCCTGGCTTGGTATGGACACAGACATGTGGCGGGTTTAAACCGGTTACTGGGATCCCAATCCTCCCTTCTTGGTAACTGAATCTCCAACGGCAATACATATATTTATAACAAACGATAAAAAAAAACCCTGCATAGATTAGCTTCCACCACAGGGACTTGCTCCCGGTCAATAAAAAGATCGACTATCCACATATATACACTAGAGTATATACAATACAAAATTACAAATCTTTATTAGAAAAACCAACATTAATATTGGTGTCATTCCCACAGTTAACATGACATTAAATTCAATGTACATACATGTATACAATGCATATAAAGAAAAGAATATCACATTAAAAGCAAATGAATTATCCGTTTTCAAAACATGTTGAAATAAATTTGCATATGTAAATGATATCATCCTTACAAGTAGGATTCAACAGTTTCTTCAATACAGAAGTAGAATATATATTTCTAGGACACAGATCATTGATTTGTATATTCATTTTTGTAAATAGATGAGAATGTAGATCTTTGAATTTTTCACAGTATAAAAGAAAATGTTCTTCATCTTCTAATTCATTACAATTGGTGCATAGTCTATTTTTTCTTTCAATTTTTGGTCTGAAATATCTCCCTTTCTCAATAAGTAGTTGATGAGCACTGATTCTCAATTTTGTTAAATTATTTGTTAAAGAGTTTGGGAGATTGAAAGCAGGGGCGGATCCAGGGGGGGGCGCATCCGGCGCCCCCCCCCCCCCTAAAATTGGAAAAAATATGATTTTTTTTGCGTAAAATCGTGATTTTTCAAACGAAATACCCAAAAAAAAAAAAAAAATTAAGTGCGCTCCCCTAACTTGAAATCCTGGATCCGCCCCTGGAAAGATAGGTAATCTTGTATCTGAAAATGTTGATATATATTACTAAAGGAAAATAATTTATTATCATGTTCTTTAAGTGACAAATCTTCTAGTTTTTTTGTTAATGTTCTCTTTGTGGCAATCATTAAAAGAAGCTAATAGAGTTTTTATGTTAATATCATCTTTATCAAGTTTAAACTTTTTTAAAGAGCTATCAATAAAGGCAAACCATGATCTGTGCCCTTCATCAAATAAGGCTTTATCAACTTCAAAAACTTCATGTAAGAATCTATCACTTGACATCATCTTAAATCTATTAAATATTTAAAGGCCAAGTATGTAATAAAATTAATAACAGGTTTTCTTCCTAATTCACATTTAGCAGCTAAATTGGAGCTTTTTCGATTAATATTAAGAATATATTTGCAAAACTTTTTCTGAATTTTTTCAAATGGCATCTTATCAATATTAGATTCATTAATATTGAAATCACTAAAATTTTAATCCATATTTCAGATCCGTATGTACATATTGGTCTGATAAGAGTATCAAATAATTTTAATTTCAGGTTTATGTTTAAATCACTTGAATTCAAGACTTTAGGATTAATGGAAAAAAGAGCTTTCAGACTTTGGTTATACAAGTTTTCAACTGCATGTTTAGAAACAATATGTCTAGGTTCCTCCATAGTCTGTATAACAGAAAGTCATTTAGATGATAAGGTAAGTACAACAGATATTCTTATACCGGGTTATTTAGAACCATTTAGAAATGATAGGAACTGTTTTGGTGGCGGAGTCTTAATATATATTGCAGATTATCTCCATGCATCTCGACGATATGATTTAGAATTTAATAATGGAGAATTAATATGGATTGAAGTTAGTTTTCCTAGATATAAAATTCTAGTATGTGTTGTATACAGGTCACCTAGTGCTATAAACCCCTTCTGGGACAATTTTCATTATTCTGTCGAAAAAGCTATCGAGTCGACTTCTCGTGTGGTGATCACGGGTGACTTGAATGTTGATCTCTTAATTGAGACCAACCATCGATTAAATGAAATTGTGTATAATTTTAACCTTAGAAATTGTATTAATGAACCAACAAGGTTTGGTGCATTACTAGATCCCATTATTTATTCAGATGAATGTGAAATATCGTTTTCAGATGTTATACAAATTGATAGAAATATAAGTGATCATGATGCCACTTCTGCTTCTTTACGAATTCCGTACAATTTACAAGCCAAGTATCAACGAGAAGTATGGTTGTATAAACATGCAGATTTTATCAATCTTAATTCCGAAATTCGTCTGTTCGACTGGGAGGGCTTTTTACTTTCTAGTGAAAACATAGATGAAATGTCTATTAAATTTACAAATAAAATTATTGAATTTGAAAAAATGTATATTCCCGTTAAAATCATTACAATACGACCAAATGATAAACCTTGGTTTAATTCATCTATAAGAAGCGCAATGCGTATTAGAGATCGACTCCATAAACAAGTAAAACAAAATAGTTCCTCCTTTCTTCTACGTAAGTATAAGACCCAACGGAACAAAGTTAACAATATGATAAAGTATGCAAGAGAGCAATTTTTCATCAATGCTAATGATATGTTAGATAAAAATGGTAAGTCCAATCCAAAATCATACTGGAAATTGGTAAAAAAAAAAATAATGGGGAACAGTAACCATTCCCCAAATATCCCTCCATTGCAAAAATTGGACTCTGGTGAGTTCGTAATAAATAATGAGGATAAAGCCAATATATTAAACAAATTTTTCTGCTCCATAACTGAAATAAAAAACTCTAATGTTCCTACCCCCGATTTTCATGATCGCACAGGTAATAGAATAGACACTCTACATATAACTTCAGATGAAGTTAAGGACATACTTGAATGTCTACAGCTCGGGAAAGCAGTAGGTAGCGATCTGATAAGTCACTGTATGTTAAAAAATACGGCTTCTACAATTTGTAAACCCATCCAGTTAATATTTAATTATTCCCTACAAACTAGAAAATTTCCAAAAATTTGGAAGTCGGCTATAGTTATTGCACTCTTTAAGAAAGGTATAAAATCTGACCCATCAAATTATCGACCTATTAGTCTACTTAGTTGTGTTGGGAAAGTTTTTGAACGTGTTGTTTTCAAATATATTTTTAATTTCCTACTGGACAACTCTCTTATTTATAAATATCAGTCCGGATTTATGCGCGGACACTCTACCGTGCACCAACTTATTGAAATTTACCACAATATTTGTTTATCATTAGAAAATCGTGAAGTTATTTGTACTGTATTTTGTGATATATCAAAAGCCTTTGATAAAGTTTGGCACCGTGGCCTACTAAAAAAATTAAAAGCTTATGGAATTTCCGGGAATTTGTTGCGTTGGTTTGAAAATTACTTAAGTGACAGAAATCAAAAAGTTATTCTACAGAATTGTCTTTCAGAAGTAGGGAACGTTAAAGGTGGGGTACCACAAAGATCAGTGTTAGGCCCTTTACTATTCATATTATATATCAATGATATCACTGAAGATATTCAAAGTCTTTCACGATTGTTTGCTGATGATACATCACTATCGTATTCATCTTCTAATATAAATGAAATTGAACAAAGATTAAATTCAGATTTGATAAAAATTTACAATTGGTCAACAAAATGGTTAGTGGATTTTAATCCCCAAAAAATTAAATGTATGCTATTCTCAACAAATCAGGGAAATATTAAACCTCAAATACTTTTCAATAATGAGGATGTTGAATTTGTAGAAAATCATAAACATTTGGGTGTTACGTTTTCATCGAATTGTAAATGGCATTGTCACATTCAAAATATATTAAAAAGCACATCTAGTCAACTGTCTATGCTACGTAAATTCAAAATTAAACTTAACAGGGAAATTCTCGAAAAAATATATTTTACTTATATAAGGCCATTATTATAGTATGCGTGTGAACTGTGGGATGGTTGTACTATTTTGGATTTAAATAAAATTGAACAAATACAACACGAAGCTGCTAGAATTGTTACTGGGTTGCCAAAATTTGCAAGCATAGAATCCCTATATTTTGAAACTGGGTGGGAACCCCTCCATTCTCGTAGACATAGTAGAAAATTAAACTTGTTTTACAAAATACGTAATAATGATAGTCCATTATATTTACATGACTGTTTACTGCCTTTTATACGAGAGGAAAATGAATTAAATTTGCGCAACCAAACCGAATTTAGAAATCCCTTCACTAGATTACAATTATTCGCAAACTCCCTTTTCCCTTCTACTATTAAATCATGGAATAAATTAAGTCCACAATTAAGAAATGCCCCTACTCTAAATAGATTCAAACAAGCAACTAAAAATCAAATAATAAAATCCCCCAAATTTTACAATACTGGATGTAGAATATTAAATATAATTCACACTAGACTGAGACATAGATCCAGTAGCTTGAATGCTGATCTGTTTCGTGTGCATTTGGCTAATGATCCAGGCTGTATATGTGGTAGTGCATTTGAAGATGCAATTCATTTTATATTAGAATGTTGTCTTTACAACGAAGCAAGAGAAGAATTGAAATTAAGACTAGTTTTTCTTCATGAACTAAAAATTGAAGTCCTACTTTTTGGCGATGACACCTTAACTGATATGCAAAATCTACAAATTTTCAAATCTGTACAACTTTACATCAAACGAACAAAACGTTTTACCCATTTATGATCACAACCCCCTCCCCCTCCAATATGTATTTTTTTTTTAATCAATCTATCAATTCCATCTCAGATACAAGTAAGGTAAAACATGCTTATATTATATAATTTCATGCTTTTTGTTTTGTAATTTTTGTTGTTGTATCTCCATTTTCTTCATTTTTCAAAGAATTTATTTATAATGTTGTATATGTATATTGTAATTTACTATTGCTGACGCATGTACTATTGTAATTATTTATTATGTGGAGAGGACCCTTGTAAATTGGTATAATTTGTGTCCAATCCAATTGTTAAAATATTTAGCAATAAAATATGTTTAATCTAAATCTAAACTGCATGTTTCAGGTTACCATTAAAATAGAGTATAATGCCTAAATATTTGTATTTTTCAACAATTTCAATAGCAGTCCATTAATAGAGAAATTGAATTTAGAGAAATCTTGTTTCCCTTGCTAAAAATAATCACTTTGGTTTTATTTATATTCACCTTTAATTTCCATTTATTGCAATAGTTTTGTAATGAATTCAAGCAAGATTGTAAGCCATTTTCTATCTCTGACAGTAAAAGGAGATCGTCTGCATAAAGGAGACAATTTAGATATGTAGTATTGAGCTGGATTGGATTACAAATCTTTTTATAAAATATAAGGTCTATATCATTAACAAAAATTTTGAATAACAGAGGCTTAGGCCATCTCTTTGGCGGACACCTCTTTTCGATAAAGTCGGATGAGAAATATTATTATCTTTTTTAACAACAAACTTAGAGTTGGTATACATATTAGTAATAAGTTTTTGTGTATGTTGTATTGATAATTATCCAGGGGTGAAATGAGAACAAACAAATAGGTATAACTTGTATTGCCAGTGTGACAAAATTAGTTAACACGTATTTAAGATGTGTATGCAAATTCTAAAGATAAATTAGGGCTATATATAGGTGATAATTTACGCACTTGACCGTATAATTTCTTTCCCCACTTCCAAGAATTACCCCTTTTTGTGTATATTGTTTTAACGAACAGTAAGACATTATTTTCCTGTTTAATGTACACATTTTGCATACAAACTATGAAGCTATAACTTCCGAAACTATAGACTATTTTTATTTATCGAGTTGTTGGTTAAATCAAGGATTTATATAGTATATAAATCCTTGGTTAAATATAACATTGTAAGCATACGAATAGTTTCTATGTTTCTATTTTTAGTTTCCATATTATTTATAATTACTACGATAGTTAACAGAGTCATAAACGGGTTGGGATATGAAATAATCCACGGAAATAGTCTGAGCATTTACACGCTTTATGGTTATCATTGGGTTAAATGGAATCGTTTTGATGATGCAGAGTTTTGGAATCGTCTGTATAAAATGGTATAGTCCAAAACAGGGTATATAAAAGTTGAAATTTCTGATGGGAAAATGAATTCTGTGTTAGTAGCCCGAAAAGTGAAGATCGACAAGTAGCAATAGTGAGTTTGTATAAAGGATCTTAATTGCAATTTGTGTGGTATATCCTGGATGCAGCCTAGTCTACCGGGGTAGACAAATGACTTAGAGAAACGTCTCTAGAGAGATATGTCATAGAAGTGACATAAGGTTCCAGATAAAGGTCTGGATAGATGCATCCCTATAGATACATGTGCAGCGTGTAATTTAGGTATCTCAATGTGAAGAGGGAATACAAATATAATTGTGCAANATTGCTAGATTAAGGTCATATAGCTACTCTAGCATATATCCATCGGGTCATAAATCATTGTGGCATATATCCATTGTGTCATATATCCATTGTAGCATATATCCATCGTGGCATATATCCATTGTAGCATATATCCATCGTGTCATATATCCATTGTAGCATATATCCATCGTGTCATATATCCATTGTAGCATATATCCATCGAGTCATATATCCATTATAGCATATAGCCATCGTGTTATAAATCATTGGGTCATATATCCATTGTATCATATATCCATCGTGTCATATATCCATTGTAGCATATATCCATCGTGGCATATATCCATTGTAGCATATATCCATCGAGTCATGTATCCATTATAGCATATATCTACTGTGTCCTTTATCCACTGTATTATACGTCCACTGTGGCATATGTTCGTTGTTAGTGATCACTTTATGCTGAAGTGAGACTATAGTTTTTGCTTAAATAGCTTGTCCAGACATCATAGGTTGTTCCATCCCTTAGAATTGAAGGGTCATATACAGTATTTTTTTTGTTTTATTTTAGATTATATAAACATATCAGCAGACATATATAATCATAACCACTGTACAAGTGGTATGTCTATACTGTCCTCGTTAACTATTTAACTTCACAAATTCTGGGAAACAGGATACGCACCCGAAACCAGTAGTAGAACAAACATTTTTCTTAATTTTTCTTTCTTTTATTTTTGTTTATTGTCAAAGCAAGATACGTACCGCTCGATTCACGTTACACCAGAAATAATAAATTCCATATAAACATATACATATATAAAGCAATATCAATATTTTCACAAATTTTATAAATAATATAAAAATAACCCATTTTTTTTGGCAACAAAGTCCGCCTATTGTTGAATCATTTACACATATATATAAACATAAAGTAAGGGATGGGAAGGGTGGGTGTTTTTTAAACAAGTCCCAACAAAACTTTATCTCTAAATCTGTTATGTATATGCCACCTAGATAAATAATCTGCTAAACGGTTCTCTTCTCCCGCGATATGTTTAGCTCTAATTTCAAATTCATGTGTAGCTTCTACAAAACAAAGTTCTCTTAAGCAATTCTGCATGAAACTATCCTTGGTAGAACCCGAATTTATAACTGTCACCGACGCTTCATTATCACATAAAATCAAAAGTGTTTTCCCTTTTAATTTCTTTCCCCAAATTTTTACAGCAACAACTACAACTAAAAGTTCCAAACAATTATTATGTAAATCATCATCTGTGATAAATGAAGGAAAATTCGAATGAAAATATTGATTACCAAAAAGTGCGCCGACTCCATCCAAACATGCGTCGCATGACAAAATTTCATCAGGAGCAGACCAGTCTTCAAGAGACATGATAGAAATACCGTTATAACATGGAAGAAATTTATACCACCATTCTAAGTTCTTCTGTACTTAATGTGGAATTTTCCTTAAAACCTTATGTCCCGAACCAACTATATTAGAGGGAAAGGCTTTAAGAAGCCAATTTAATAACCTACTGACAAAAATTCTCCCTGGTCGTACACAAGTTGCTATAAAATGAAGTTTTTCTAATAATGACTGCAAATCGCGCAAGGACGCTTTTTTCTTCCTAAGCCAAGCCTCAACCCGAACAACGATATTTCCACAACTCTTTCTGGTGTTACCTCTAAAGTTAACTTTATTGTATCAACCGTAACCCCTAAAAATTCCATCCTAGTAGTAGGTGCAACACTTTTTTCTGGAGATGCCTAAAACCCACAGTTCTCTAATAACTTACCTAATACTTTATATGCTCCATTTGCCTTCTCTTTGGTTTCGGCTCCCCCGAAATCGTCTAAATAATTTACGGTCATATATCCCAGTTTGTAATACATATAACTTACCGCTGTTGTTACACGCTGACAAATCTGAGCGCTAGATCGTAAACCCATCGGTAAGACCCTATCAGCAAATAACTTACCCATCCACTGGAATCCGACTAAGTGTAAATCCCCTGGATCTAAAGGTAGTTGTCTATAAGCTCGTTTCAAATCTTTTTTGAAATTGAGGCAGTTTGGACATTTATCCTTAATAATACCTACCAAATCATCCACCTTAGGATAAGTTAAATTAATTTTATTACCCAAATAAAATTCTTTTGAAATGAAATCATTTACTGAATCACCCGCGGGAAAGCTTAAATCTAAAATAACTCTTCTCTCTAACGTACCCCTTTTTGGCATTGTGTTTAATGGGGAAACTGTAAAATTGCGTGAAAAGGGGTTTTTATCAAACGGACCTACTATGGCACCATAAGATGCTTCCTTGTTTAAGTATTTCCATACACTGTCTTCAAACTCACGGGCTCCTTTATGATTTGTGACGTTCTCAATAGAACAATTTAAATTGTTTCCTTCAAAACCAATCGGGGTACCGCATATTCTAATAAATCACAAATCAATTTATCATCATAATCTGTAAGATTATCTCTACAAAACTGAACGTTAATTCCTGATCTCACGGGGATACGACAACCTATGTAATTAGGATACCCGGAATTTAACACTTGACTGTGTAATTCTAAAATATCACCAAAGCCGTTATCATCTGTTTTTTAAACAAGTCCCAACAAAACTTTCAATATAATACTAACAGCCAAATAATCACATCTAATATAACAAACTTTTAACAAAGAAGTATAGGTTATTCAATACCTGGTCATAGTATATGAAAAAGAATGCCTCGAGGCGAAGCCCAGATGCATTCTTTTTCATACACTAATGACCAGGTATTGTATAATAAATTTAGCCGATACTTTCTTTGTCGAGTGTCATGATTACCAATTATTACTAATTCAGGCAGTCTAAGCCATGAGATTAGTTTGAATGAGTATCAGCTCAAAAGCATTTCCTTCAGTTACAACATATGTACTGTATAAGATGCCTGTGTTTTAACAAAAAGGTATGTAGCCAAGTTTTATAATGTTTGATAATAACATTAAAATATGTAAATTAATTAATCATGATAACATTAAATATTGATTAAAGAAATTATATGTAATTAAAAAAAATTCTAATAAAAATAAACAAATAAAAAATACTATTTTTTTTTATCATATTCAATTATTGTCCCTGAATTTGGTGAGTGTCAACCCACTCACTTCTTTCCTAATAAATGTCAGAGTTTATCATTTACCTCACCCACCCGCCACTCCTCCCAAACACACACATAGTTTGGAAATTATTTGGAGTTATCTCCCTTATAACAATAAAATCTAAGGTGTGGGATTGTTGAAACTTTTATTCTATTTTAGTTATTGTTATCGACTTGCTGATGTCTTTACAATATATCTCAGGTGGATGAATTAATTAACTTGTATTTTTTGGGTAAATTAGTGACTACATTCCCTATGCACAGTTTCCAGAATTTCCCTACTCAACCCTGCTCCGTATAACAAAACTTAAACTACTGGAAAATAAACTGAAATTTTGGCTCAACTAAACAGAGGTACACACATGTATGACAGTAAGTAAAGAGTAAGGGATTCGTACAACTGCTATGCATATGTTTAACATATGAATGAAAAGGGGGTGGGAGTTCATAATCTTTAAATTGCAGTTACAACATAGTAAAAGTTGCAGCATTTACTGGTATATATCTATATATTGCCTCAAGGGATTTTCCTTACTCCACCTGTTTACCATGTTTACAAACACATTCACCTAATTAAATTAACACAAATATACACTGATCAATGCCTACGGGCATTAAAACTGTGGTATATGAAAAATATTCAATAACACAAGACAAAGAAAGTATGGGCTAAATTTACATATCCAATGAAAAGAAAAAAACATACTGATTAGTGAGTAGATTTTTTCAAGTATCAGTATACCAAACAAGGAAATTTACTTATCCAATGAAAAGAAAACATAATAATTAGTGAGCAGATTTCTGAAGTAGGACCTCCCTAAACAAAACCGGATAAAACTGGTGTGCCAAATCAAGTGGAAAGTAGATATTTCACTGTCTTGCTAATTAAATAATTTTAAATTTTAAATTTTAAATTAACCCGATTGTTCAATGTTTGGACTTAAATTATTATTATTATTATTATTATTATGAGCTTTTTACAATAAAAGAATTTGAATTTGAATTTCAAATATAATTTATGTGTTTAGTGTTTGTGTGAATAAAAGTGAATTCGAATTAGAAATTGATTTGCATGTCATCAATATAATTTGTTCTTTAGAGAATTTCCGGAAACAAATGTTGTTTGTCGACAGTTTAGTCCCGTGTTTTATAAACACCGCTTCCGGTTTCCCTTTTCTGCAATCTTTGCTTGCCACGTTGATAAACAGAACTTTTTGGTTAAAATGCCAGAGAAATTAACCTCAGTGTTGACAAAATTTTATGATGAATACATGAACAATACACCCAAACGTCTGAAACTTGTAGATGCATACTTGTTGTACATTGTTTTGACTGGTGTAATTCAGTTCATTTACTGTGCACTGGTCGGCACATTTCCATTCAATTCCTTTTTATCAGGATTCATTTCCAGCGTGGGATCATTTATTTTGGGAGGTAATTATGGCTTCCAATAATTATATCAAGAGCCGGTTTGACATGAGAAGCAAGTGACAGATATGCTAGTTGTACTGTTGAGTCACAGGGCCTTGTCACTATCCACGTAAATATACTAGTATCAATGCATAAACATAGACAAGGGTGGACACCTTTTTTTACCCCCGCTCGCTTCAAGTCGTGTTTGTTTTTTAAATTCCTTCTAATATATTCAAAACCCTGTTTGGTTCAACTCCCAAGACCTTATTCTTTTCAAAAAATGTCATGACCTCCCCTCGACTACCTCTTGTGAAGGCGCAGTGGTCGTTTTTGTCCGGAATTCGCCCGAGTAGAGAACGTCATGGGACACAAAGTGAAAGTAACAGCGCCGCCTATAAAGGTTTTACCATTCGATATTTGGTTTTCTCTCTAGTTATCGTGTTTCTAAGTATAAGGAGCCGCGGGAAATCATTCGAAAAAAGCTAAAACCCCGAGAGTTCCGAACTTCCGTTTTTATAGGTGGCGCTGTTACTTTCACTTTGTGTCTCATGACGTTCTCTACTCGGGCGAATTCCTGACAAAAACAACCACTGCGTCTTCACAAGAGGCAGTCGAGGGGAGGTCATGACATTTTTTGAAAAGAATAAGGTCTTGGGAGTTGAACCAAACAGGGTTTTGAATATATTAGAAGGAATTTAAAAAACAAACACAACTTGAAGCAAGCGGGGGTAAAAAAGGTGTCCGCCCTTGTATATGTTTATGCATTGATAGTATATTTACGTGGATAGTGACAAGGCCCTGTGGTTGAGTGTTGTAAAACTCGTTTAAACCACATTCTTTTGCCAGTCGAGTCTCTGTGAGTAATGAAACAGGGAGATGTATCTTCCATATATAGCACACTCAGGGTTTCCTCTGGGTTTAATTTTTTTTGAGCCAACACTTGAGCCAAAAACTAAATTTTTGAGCCACTTTAAAATATTTTGAGACATAAATACTTCAAAAAAATTTTGGCAATAAAAAACGCACATAAATATTAATCATTTATTTATTTTCTTACTGCATACATGTTAAAACAATATAAGGGTACATGTACTTTTTGAAATATAATAGCACAATAATGTTTCAGTTACTATTACAACCATAAAAGACAAGTAGATAAAAAAAATATGATCTAACACTCTGTCAGTGTTTAAGTTACTATCATAGCCATAAAAGGCAAGTAAGTAAAAATACAGACTGTAAAAACTGTTTTATTTTTTTTAAACTGAGCAAATTCTCCTCTGCTTTCGTGATGACCACCTCCTGAAAGCTTCTATAAAATTAAATGTATTTGCCAATGGCCCCTCCAATGAAAAAATCATTTAATTGTATAAATTACAAGTGTTAAGTCTGTTCCTTAATTTTGTTTTAATTAAGTTTTGTCTACTAAAGCCTCGTTCACACTCAACAGATGAAACAGGAACTGCAGATTTAGGCTTGTCTGCCTTCTCTGGAACATCGTCGGCAGGCCTTGATTCTTCTTGCAGTGCATCTTCAGTTTGCACTGCCTGCTTGCCATGGCCCCATAATTCGGACAGTTTCATTACTTTTCCCGGAGTTTTACTTTCAAAAACTAATTTTCTTTTCCGTTCCATTTTAAAAACGTAAAATGGAGTTCAAAATTTCGATGCGTTTAAAAAGATAGTGCTAAAATAAATGACAAGTTTCTTAAAATTATATGAAAACAATTCACGAACTGACAGAGAGAAGTCATTCACCCGAGACTATTAATTAACACCTTTGTTTGACTTGCCTTTTATGTATTTTACAAGTTAATTATCCTATCAACAGATAAACATTACGAACAGCTGATTGTCGATTTTCTGTCACTTGATCAGTTTGGGTAACATTCGAAGCTTTCCGAATAGCGTTATGGGCGTTCCGAAGTAACGAACTAGAAAATGACCGCCACAACAGACGATGAACATTCGAAATCTTTTGTGCCACATTTTTGAGCCAAAGTAAATATTTTATCGCCAAAATCATAGATTTTTCGCCAAATGCGCAAATGGCACACGCCAGCGGAAACCCTGACACTAATTCAAGCAAAAAACCATACAATTTGGAGACTTCTCAAGATGTCGCTAGACTAAGCAAAGACAGCACTTGCGTGTCTGTTGTCTACAGAAATTATTGCCATTAAATTCAGGTTCTTTTATGCATAAATTTGAATACATTAATTATTATTTATTGAATTGGAGTAAACATATATTTTTCACATGTTTAATCATTAAACAATAGTTAATAACAGTTTTAATGATTTTAAAGTAGATTTATCTAGATGTGTATGTTTTCTAGTCAAGTTTAATGGGATACCTAATATTTACAGTAATTGAAAGTAACATTGATGGTAGAAACTATGTTGTTATTGAAATTTGTGTACTAATTATATGTTGATCTGTTTGTCGTAAGATTATTGAAATTAATGACCTTTTTAATGATTTATTCGTGTGTATCTTTTATTTTTTGGTCACCATTTTCTAGTTCAGTACAACAGGGTATACAATAATGTCTGAGCTAAGGGGAATATAGCTGGACAAATTAAGTTTTTATCACTGATTAAAGATACATGTAGGTTGTTTTGTTGATTAATTAAAACATCTCCTGACACTGGTTCCCTTTAATCTTTTCGATATGTCTAAAAACTAAATTTTGCTGTAAATGTAGAACTAGAAAATTGAATGCCCCTGTCTCAACCTTATCCACCTCAACCCACACCCCAATTTACTACCTTAACTTTTGGTTTGGTTCTGAGGAATGTGTAGCGGTAGAATGCAAAGAAAACGTCTTGAAGAGCCAAAATGGAATTTCAATATAGCTTAATTTCAAGGAATGGTATATTATTCATCGGGTATGATGTAGAAAATTTATGTATAGACTTTCAAAGGTGTTTGTGTCTGTAAGAAACATACAATGTCCCCGCAGTTATAATTGCAAAAGGTCAGTGGCTAAGTTCATATATGCATAAATTTGTAAAATATTGTTGAAAATCAAAATCCATATAATATGCACACCTTCAGTGTTGGTACCAACTGTCTACAAAATATAAAAGGTCTAGCTCAAAAACTGTAGGAGGAGTTAGCCAGACAAATCATATATCCTATATGGATTTAGCAAAATCTGTCAAAGTTCATGCATCCATAATTTTGTAAAAAATTGTTGAAAATCAAAATCCATATAATATGCACACCTTCAGTGTTGGTACTAACTGTCTCCAAAATATAAAAGGTCTAGCTCAAAAACTGTAGGAGTTAGCTGGACAAACTATGCATACTAAGTGTGACGAACGGATGGACAGGGGTAAAACAATATGCCTCCGACCAAAAGTCGCGGGGGCATAAAAATATCAAGTGTTCCATGTTAAGCCATGCACAGAATTTGAATTGTTCATGTTGCTCCCATTTGTATCAATCTAATTAAAATTAGATGTATGTTGTATCTTTTTAAGGTTGTTTTTTTGGCAATACACTAACTTCTAATTAACAACGTCCTGTTTGGGGTACAATCATACATTGTATGTAAAACATGTACAGTTAAACATATTTACTAATCAAATTGGACAACAGCTCTTGGCGTATACTCAATTTTAATTCCTATATACTTAGCAGGTTTTGTCGGTAGACAATATGAATCATGAAGTTGTTGTTAGATGTTAGTACATGTATATCACTAAACAAATTTTATAAAATTAAAGGCACAACAAACATCTACTTTAAATTAGATTGTGATTGTCTGGTAGTTGGATCTATATTTACCAATGCCATCAGTGCCTTTTACCTCTAAAGTTTGTAAGTTGAATTCCCAAACATGATAACGTATACTATATACAATGTTATGTGATAACGTTTGTGAGTTTGGTTCCTGAACATGGTGAAGTGTATTTGATACAAGTTTATGTAATAGTTTATTAGTAACTTCTGGCAGGTCAGTGTTTTTTTTTCCTGAGTATTCCGGTTTTCTCCACCAATAAAATAACTGAAATATTATTGAAAGTGGCATTCTAACAACTATCATCCATATCAGATCCACAATTTGAACCTACAAACCTCCATAAGAGAGGGACTAAAAGGTACATTGTTGTAGACAATTGTAAGAACCAAGTATACTGTCAAGCATTCCTCACGATGAGTGCTGGTCCTCCGGACAAGATCAGTAAAACTTTTTTCCGACCAGTAAATTTTATTTAGAACTAGATGTAAATAAAAATGAATTAAAGAATTTGATTCGGACCAGTAAATTCAAATTTTCATTTCGAGGACTGTTCAAGTGATTGAGAAAGATAATATTACTGAAGTCATATCAAATTAAAATGTTAATAGATGTTGTTGAATAAAATTATTATATATTTTTTTGTTTTCTTCCAGTATGTCTGAGACTGCAAGTAAATTCACAGAATAAGTCAGAGTTTACAGGAATTAGTCCAGAAAGAGCTTTTGCAGATTTTATCTTTGCAAGTGTCATACTACATTTAGTAGTGATGAACTTCATTGGATAAAGTTTCATAGGTAAATATATAACTGTAATTGTATATTATGTGAAGATATAGTCCAATTTTATGGTATCACAGGTTCTATGGTTCTGTGTATTCACATGCTATTTCAGTACCATAGAACCCTGATATTATTTATCTAAGTACAAAATGTACTAAAATCAGAGAATTTTCAATGAAGATGAACAACTATGTTATCTGTACATGCCATCATGGACAAAATTGTATTAAATTGACAAAGGGGTACATGTATCTGTGGTTGCTATTGTCATTGTGTACAATCAGTTATTATCTATAACCGCTATATTTGTATGACACATTCATCTGAAATGAATTTCATTGAATATAGTAGTTTATATATACATACATGTATTTCTGATAATTTCCAATATCGGTGGTGTAATGGTTAGAGGACTTGCCTCAAGTTCGAGCCCTGGTCAGGTTGCAGTTTCTCTACTAAGCATGCAGCATTAAGAAGAGAGAGCAAAGACTGGTTGGCTCAGAATCAGTATGAAGTGTCCGAATAGAACAGCATGTCTACCCAGGGGCTGTTGTTTCAGTGAGCTAGCTTTATAATTATCCAAATAAATGAGTTGGTCTAGTACAAAGTGGACATCATCATCTCATCGAATGTAACTTGCTCTAGCCATGAATGATGATATAAATGTTGGCGTTAAACAACAATCACTCACTTGATTAAGATTGGCCTTAGCTATTACTCTATTTTTTTCAACTGGTTGGGCGTGGCTTAACACGGGTTGACATTACAGGAAAGTCCATGTATTTAGGAGGGTCAGGTTTCATTTATACAGCTATATTCAATCGTGCGTTCTATTCCTTTTGTATGAATTGATTTCGGTGACACTGCTGAATACAGTTCAATAATGTCAATAACGGGAACTGCCCTGTACATACACAAAATAAAATCGAATGCTCTCATGTAAATTTAAAGGTCAACTCCGCCCGACCAGTTAAATAAAATAGAGTAATATATGATGTTAATTTTAGTTTTAATACTGATATTGATTAATTGATTATTACCTAACATTCAGCAGTATTTTATCTATAATCAGAGTGAGAACAAGTCAATAATACTAAAACACTATGTAGAACTGAAAAAAAAGATAGGTCAATCAGGGTTAACGACTGCCACCGAAAAAGTATGGAGAGTTGGGTCAGGGACGAAAAATTTGGTCTTTTGTAGCGGCTATAGTGCACCTACTCTTTTCAGCTCACCTGACCCTTCGGGTCAGGTGAGCTATTGCCATCACTTGGCGTCAGTCGTCGTACGTCGTAAACTTTTTCAAAAATCTTCTCCTCTGAAACTACCAGACCAATTGGAACCAAACTTTGTCTGAATCATCACTAGGGTGTTTAGTTTCAAAATTGTGTCCGGTGAAGCCATGCACCAATCAACATGGCCACTGTTACTAAAAATAGAACATATGGTAAAATTGCGCGTTTTTCGTAATAACTCAAAAACCGTTAATAATATCAGAAATCTGACAGGGTAAAAATGATTAGCACGACAAGATCTAACTACCGTGAAATTTTGAAGAAATTCTGATGACCCATCTTGGAGTTATTGCCCTTTTTTCATCAAATTTTCAAAATTATAATACTTTTTGTTCTTTATTTAAAAAACTATAAGAGATAGATGATAAGTTTAAACTGCAAAAATGTGCAGCATGTCAAGGTCTACCTACCCTGCAATTGTGAAGAAAATCTTATTACCAGTCTTAGAGTTATTTCCCTTTTTCATCAAATTTTCAAAATTTTAATACTTTTCGTTCTTTATTTCAAAAACTATAAGAGATAGATGTTAAGTGTAAACAGCAAACATGTTCAGTATGTCAAGATCGACCTACCCTGTACTTTTGCAGTAAATCTGATTACCCATCTTGGAGTTATTGCCCTTTTTTCATCAAATTTGTAAAATTTTAATACTTTTTGTCTTATATTTCAAAAACTATAAGAGATAAAGGTTATGTTTGAATTGCAAAAATTTCCAGCATGTCAAGATCTACCTACCCCGCAATTTTAAGTAAATCCCATTACCCATTTTGGAGTTATTGCCCTTTTTCATCAAAATGTTATAAATATTAATACTTTCATCTTATATCTCAAAAACTATTAGAGATAGAGGGAAAGTTTAAACTGCAAAAATGTTCAGCATGTCAAAATCTACAAAACATTTCCCCACAGTTGAAAATGTGTGACAACTGTGTGAAGAGTTATTCCTGTTGAAATGCATTTATTTGTTGACTCGCTGCTTTTGGTTACTCAAATAATCAAAGGGAAGCAACTCTATTACATAATGTGAAGTAGCAAAAGCTAAATTTTGAGAATCATTGACATATATGTTTTCTTACAGCAATTTTGATAACTTACATTAAAGGGGGAACCCCTGCCCAAATTTTTTTGGAGAAGGGGTCTGCAATGACGAGGGCTGCATTTGTTATTTTTTTACCAAAGTTATCAAGTTTTATTGGCTGATGTTGTTGTACCCAGGTGAGCTATACAGGCTCCTGTGAGCCTCTAGTTGAATTTGAATTTGAATGTCAAAGGTCTTTAGTGTATTGGGGCATTGCACTCTCCAAAAACAATACCTGCAATGGTCCCTTATCAGACTTTCCGTATTATAATATGACAATCCTTCATCAAGAGGGCTCCCCTTAGGTGACACTGGGGACGTGCTGATAATCTCCGTGGGCTTGAGCCCTGGGAATCTTGATCAGTACCCAGATTACTGATAAGCATTTTATATTGTTGATTGCCAATGTAAACAGAATCCCCCTAATCTATTCTATTTATATTTTACAGATTCATTGGATTGGTCAGCTGTATCAGACATTTTCTCAACACAAGTTGAACAGTACAGTTGTATAGAACATTTTCTCAACACATGATGTAATCACATTATCAAACTGCAAAAAAATTTAATATTTAATATATGTAGATTAAAATCGTTGTAATATATATGTATTTTATTCGTGGCGAAACGTTGTTAGTTCACCTGGCTAAAAGGCCATGTAAGCGTTTGCCATCACTTGGCATCCGTCGTCTGTTAACTTATCACGTGTTAATCTTCTCCTTTGAAACCGTTTGGCCAACCGAACCGAATCTTGATAGTAAGCATCTATGGAAGGTCCTCTATAAAGATTGCTCATTTCATTCCAATTCGTTCACAAACATGGCCACCATAGGCAAATCTTGTTTCTGGATGGTCAATTTCTTAAAACCTCCTCTTAAACTGCTTGGCCAAATAAACTGAAACTTGGCAGAATGCATATATGGAAGGTCCTCTATAAAGATTGCTCATTTTGTTTCGTCTCAATCCATTAACAAACATGACCACCATATGCAATTCTTGTTTCTGGTTGGTCGATTTCTAAAAATCTTCTCCTCTGAAACCCCTTAGACAAATAAAGCACAATTTTACAGGAAGCATCTATGCAAGGTCCTCTCTAAGATTTCATCATTTCATTCCAATTGGACAACAGACATGGTCATGATGCAGGCATCGATATTTACGCTAGTCCAATCGCCCGAGGCGAGTTAAAATAGTCGGGGACGACCAAATTGATGCAAGGCGGTAGTCCGTCGGAATAGTGAATTATTAGAACCAAAAACCTGGAAAATGAGGATTCTTCCAACCTTGACAGTTTCGCAACATGATCGTAACTTGTATCCCGAAATAGTATGCTATAAAAAAAAATGGTGTTGTTGGTTTATTTAATTCTATTTTAAGACCTCCGTTGTGATTGGTCGACTAACATTGTTTGGTAGTAAGCTCTATACTGTAAATATCAACGCATTATAACGTTCCTTTCTGAAAACAATTTTAGGTAATTCTGGGTTTAAATTCTATTTGTTAGTGAAAATCGTATACGAAGCAAACCTACACATGTATAACTAATCGATGGTTGATCAATTACATTTTGATAGTAAATGAAATAATTTTCACCACCTTTGTCAATTCGGGGACGTTTCATTCTTTTTAGTCTTTAGTTTTGATTAAAAAAAAATGTGATGAGCATCTGCACTTCCAGCAGCATTGTGACACGGCTATGGAGAAAATTCTGACAAATTATAAAGGGCCACCTTCTAAAAAGTGCAAAACAGATTAAGAGGTGTGCCACCGGAAGCAAGAATATGATAGGTCCGTTCGTATACGAGAATTTCATCCTCACTGGCTTGAAATGTTTGAATGGCTAGAATATCACGTAACAAATGGTGCTGGCAAAATGTACTGCAAAATCTGTAGAAAATATGAACCTATTGGAACTTTTATTACTGGATGCAGAACATGCAAGATTGAAAGTATTTGATCTCATAATATGTCAAATGGTCACACAAAAAATTATGAAGCAACACAATGCAAATCAGGGGAAAGTCGAGCAGAAAAAGCTCTTTTCAGTATGAATAAAGCAGCAGTCTCTCAGCTTGGTACACTTTTTAGAAATGCTCATGCCTTGGCCAAAACAATTACAGCGACTATAACAGTGAATAATCACTCAAGACAATTTGATTTGATCATGCTGTAGTTTGAATAAATGTGTTCTGAAATCAATTACATTTCATTTTTCCAATCATTAAAAGTTTTAACTACATGTGTAAATGTTGGTACACTTTCCAGTTTAGTGGCCTGTTCAACTCAGGATAAAAAACTTGATAGCTGTATAAAATATCACTTTGCTTGAAATCATACACAGTACCCAGATAGTTAGTTAATTTTATTGTTAAAACAACTGCAAGTAATAAAAAAAATCTGCTTTGCTTATTCAACTTTTAGGGACTACTAAATTTTTCTGGGGGAAATTTGGCTTTCACTAGTCCCTACCTCTTGAAAATTTTAGATGTCAATCCCTGATGGGCAATTCTTGTTTTTGATAAGCTGAAATTAAAAACAAAAAAATTCTCCTCTGAAACTAAGAGGCACAATGAATTGTTACTGTGTAGGAATGATGTATGGGAGATCCTGTTCAAAATTGCTATATTTCGTGCCGATCATACATCTAATATAGCCACTATAGGCAGTTCTTGTTTGTGATTGACCTATTTAAAACAATTTTCTCTAAAACCATTTGGTCAAATTAATTGAATTTGGTAGGAAGCACCTATGGAAGGTATTGTATAGACTTTCCTCCAAACAAAATGTCAGGTGAGCGACACGGCCTCAGCCCACTGAGCCTCTAGTTTATTGTTTATTTTTACCACTGAAGATCTAAGAAGAGATAGGGATTAACTGGTTTAACCCTACCACATTGTTGTGCCTGTCCCATGCCAGGACCTAGTATTTCCATTGGCTTTTATCATTGTCATTCCTTTATTCAGAGGTTTAAGGTTTGTGTTGTGATTGGTTCTATTGTCGACCCTTTCAGTTCATTTTTTTATTTTCAACTACCAGTACTTTGACATAATTCATGCAAAAAAAACTTTTCCGAATTAATCGCTAGAGCGAGACTTGTCAAGGATAGTCTTTAGTTGTCCCTTTTAAAATTGTAATGATAAATAGACAGAGATGGACTGTACGGTAAGCCTCTTATTTATTCTTCACAGAAATCTAGAAACATTTTAAGGGAAATAATGACCTCACAATTAATTTTTTTTATTAACTAGAGGCTCCTGGGAGTCTGTAATCGCTCACCTGGCTCAACGCTGCTCATTAAAACATGTGAAAAAGGTTTGTATGTAAATTAAGTACAGTTAAGTTTGGCTATTGCAGCACCCCTCTTGGATGGAGGGCACCGCTGCTGAACACAATTTTGAAAAGGGACCATGCAAGGAAACTCCTGGTACATATGTAGTTCTTTTGGGGCAAATATTGCTACCCAAATGCTATAATGAACAACTGATAATCATGCCTCAACAGAACTCTCCATTTCAAGTCTTGTGATATGTCACAAGCCTATGTTTACATTAAGTTCTATTTTTAGTAACAGTATTCATTTTGGGGAAAATATCGCTACCTGAATCCTATAATGAACAACTGACATCACATCTCAACAGCATTTTTCATTTCGAGTCTTATGATATGTTACAAGCCTATGTTTGCATTCAGTTATGTTTTTAGTAACGGTGGCCATCTTGGTTAGGGGCCAATGTCGTCGGACACAATTCTGAAAGGGGACCACATAAGGACCATTCCACCAAGGTTTGGTCGAGATTGGCCAAGCAGTTACAGAGGAGAAGATTTTTCAATTCATTTTTAGTAACAGCGGCCATCTTGGTTGGTGGCCGGGGTCATCGAACACAATTCTGAAAGGGGACCACCTAAGGACCATTCCACCAAAGCTTGGTCCCAAATGGCCAAGTAGTTTTAGAGGAGAAGATTTTTATTTGATTTTTTGGTGAATTTTCTATTTTTAGTAATGGCGGACATCTTGGTTAATGGTCGGGGTGATCAGACACAATTCTGAAAGGGGACCACCAAAGGACCATTCCACCAATGTTTGGTTCAAGTTGGCCCTATGGCTTCAGAGGAGTTGATTAAAATGTGAAAAGTTAATGGACGGACAAACGACGGACGCTCAGTTATGACAATAGCTCACCTGACCCTTTGGGTCAGGTGAGCTAAAAACGGAATATATGTTAAACTACTCCTTGCCATGTAGCTGCAGTTAAAATTTGAGCTCATTTTGACTTATACTAAAGCAGCAATGGACTATTGAAGAAATTTCTGTTTTTAGTAACAGCAGCCATCTTGAATGGAGGGTGGGGCTGTCGGACACAGTTTTGAAAGGGACCATCCCTGCCAGGTTTGGTTTAATTTGGTTCAGTGGTTTCAGAGGAGATGATTGAAATGTGATCTTTTATCAAAATATGCCTAATTTGCATAATCGGTATAAATCGGCTGAAAGAAAAAATTCACAGAAAAACCCAGGAATATATGTTAAACTACTCCTTGCCATGTAGCTGTAGCTAAAATTTGAGCTCATTTTGACTTATACTAAAGCAGCAATGGACAATTGAAAAAAATTCAATTTTTAGTAACAGCAGCCATCTTGAATGGGGGGGGGGGGACGGGGCTGTCGGACACAATTTTGAAAGGGACCCACCCTGCCAGGTTTGGTTTAATTTGGTTCAGCGGTTTCAGAGGAGAAGATTTAAATGTGATCTTTTATCAAAATATGCATAATTTGCCTAATCGGTATAAATCGGCTGAAAGAAAAACCCGGAATATATGTTAAACTACTCCTTGCCATGTAGCTGCAGTTAAAATTTGAGCTCATTTTGACTTATACTAAAGCAGCAATGGACAATTAAAATTTCATCCCCCTTTTTTCTATTTTTAGCTTGGTGGCCATCTTGGTTAGAAGTCGGGATCACCGGATACAATTTTGGAAGGGGGCTATCCAAGGACCATTCCACCATAGTTTGGTTCAAATTGGCCCAGTGGCTTCAGAGGAGTTGATTAAAATGTGAAAAGTTAACGGACGGACGGACCCTCAGTGATGACAATAGCTCACCTGACCCTTTGGGTCAGGTGAGCTAAAAATGCATAAACCCACATTATTAATCTTGAAAGTGAACAAAGATTCCATTATATTGTATCTAAAATTTACTTCATCTGATTTCATACTTCATTGTGACTGCAATTATTTTTGACCATGGTGAATGTCAAAGCTTAGCATGGTACCAGGTGATAATGTGTTTCTCTAATTGCAGATCGTAGTTGGTTGCCAACCTAGTTTATCGTTGGATTGTATGGGAAATATGTAGAATTTTATTCTTTTAACTATTGAGCTGTTTATTCCAGTAAATCAGCAAAAAATATGCACCATAGTTAAAAGTTGTCCAACAAAAATGTACTTTCACTTTGAATTGGTGACAATTTTGAGTGAATCACATTACAAATACTTTGATTAACACAAAACCAATAATTACTATGTACTGGTAGTAGCAGTATTTTTTTCTCTGATTCATTCATAATCAACTTTGTCGGTGACATACAGTAAACTACTACAGATTCCTCTACCAATTAAAAAAAACTGCCAAGAGAGAGAGAGAGAGGGATTGTTGTTTAATGTCAATAGCAATAAACTGCCAAGAGAGAGGGATTGTTGTTTAATGTCAATAGCAATAAACTGCCAAGAGAGAGGGATTGTTGTTTAATGTCAATAGCAATAAACTGCCAAGAGAGAGAGAGGGATTGTTGTTTAATGTCAATAGCAATAAACTGCCAAGAGAGAGGGGTTGTTGTTTAATGTCAATAGCAATAAACTGCCAAGAGAGAGGGATTGTTGTTTAATGTCAATAACAATAAACTGCCAAGAGAGAGGGATTGTTGTTTAATGTCAATAGCAATTTTCTAGCTATATCATGGTGAGAAGTTACATTCGATGAAATGGTGATAATTTCCACTTTGCACTAGACCAACACACTTTATAGTGCTAGCTCACTGAAACAACAGTTTGTGGGAACATATGTTACTACACTAGGAAACATTATTCTGATTACAAGCCAACCAGTCTTTGCTCTTAATACTGCATGTCTAGCAGAGAAACAATATGTTTAAAAACAAGATCAAGGTGAGCTGACAAGCAGCTAAGGAACGTATATACACTATTATGAAATATTACTAAGAAAAAGATCAAATCAACAATGAACATAATACAAACTTGAACTAACTTAATGACGTCAGGATGACAAATGCTTGGCCAATATCACAACAGGATAAATGTGACGGATAATGTATGGTTGCTGAGAAATAGATTTAATTACTAAAATTGGCTAGAAAAGTATCCATATAAATGAATCTCACATCCATCCATTTTTGTACCTGGCAAGACAATTCAATGCCTCAATTTTAGGAGTGTGAATCATTAGCAAGCTAAAAAATATATGATTTTTTTTTCTATCTGCATCAACACATTCAAAATCACAGTGTATAACCGGACAGTTTAAAAAAACGGAAGTTGCTGTACTGTCCGACCAGGTAAGGTTAGTTGTTGTACTGTCCGACCAGGTAAGGTTAGTTGCTGTACTGTCCGACCAGGTAAGGTTAGTTGCTTGCAGAACTTTCGACATTTTTGGATGATTATCCGTGATTTATTCTTTGAAAGTGGATCAATTGAAGCAACAAAAATAAAATAAATATTGCAAAGGTTTATATTTATATTTTTGATCAAATAACAGTGCTCTATTTGAACACTGAAACTGGAAATCGTCGTTTAAACATCGGTGGATGGTATGTTTTCGCTCGAAGAAAGGAGGTAAAAATATAATTTTCTCCACTTATTCTTTAAATTATGTCAAATGTGTTCTCACTATCTGATGAAATAGACATCGACGTTTTCAATGGAAGGAAATTATGACCGTAAACGCATTCATTTTCCTTACGACGGGTGCATTAACACCGTTCTTCATTGTACGTCAATGTACGCCTAATTGCTACTGTACGTTATCATTAATTGCTGAATTTTAAAACTCATCTGTCCGCCTAATTGTTTTTTGTTAAAGATGATCGAGAACTCTTCTACAGTCTAATCCTTTACAAATTTAGTTTTACAGAAAATTAAGATAGTTTATGTGTTGCCTGCATTGGATGACTTGTAAGGAACTACATTTACCAGATATTCAGTAATCTTAGATGATATGTGATTCAAATACATTTGTATCTTATTCTCAGTTTTTGGAACAAATTAAATGAGTTTTTTCCCGTTTACAGAGTTATCTTCCTCTAGCATTGACTGCAATGATTGTCTTATACAACTACGTGATTGATACGAATATCGTGTTTCATACATTAGGAATTAATTCTCGCCTACCGGTGCAATATAAGACGAGTCCCGAGAGTAATGCGTATGTTTAAAACAATATTGTGTCTGTGACGTCATCAGATGAACAGCATTGGCGAAGTTAATTTGGAAGAAGAACTATTTTTTTCTCTGTCCTCTGTTGATTCAGAATACTAAAACATTTATAGCATGGTAATGTCCGGACACATGCAGATTTGTTCACCCTAGAAAATCACAATTTCCTTTGAGCGGAGCCCACAGTCAGGATATGCTTTTCGTCGGGTGAACAAATTTTCATGTTTATCCTGCAATCAAGCTATTTGCGGCTTAATAACAGGGATCGGATGAACTTGAGTCGTATTAGATCATAGACTGTTACATGTTGACACGAAGGGCGCGCATGGCGTAGTTAGTGTGCCAGGTACGTCACGTGCGACGTTTCCCGCGTTTTGGTAGCAGTCGGAATCATCTTCAAACGTAGTTATAGTCCGAGATTCCTCTGTTGTCCGACGGCTTTTTTTTTCGACTTGCTGTTGCCGTGGGACGTCAGAGCGCTCTCCATAGTGAAAGCAGCGGATTTTCCACTCCAACTCTGGGTCAGTACATTTCCACGTTTTTCATGGCTACCACTGAGATTTTATTTTCTATCCGAAACCCTTATATAAATTGCTTCACCAACCATTTTTCATTCATAACCATCTTACCCTCAGAAAGTGGTGTTACACTCGAATACTGCACGATTTTCATATAGACCCTTCAATTTGGCCATTTCTGTTTATTTTTCAACCATTAAACGTGATCTCGCGATACTAACTAAATGATGACAGCAACATATTGCATGGTGGGAGCTACTTAATGCAGCGCGCCAAATTATTTGCATACGTAAACAACATACAAGACGATATAAAGAGTATTCTGCCGGACAAACTGTTCCATCTACAGCTCAAATCAGAGCAGAAGGAAATAATACAAAATGTGTTTGATAGAAAAGATTCAATGGCAGTGTTATCCATCGGCTTCGGAAAGAGCATGTGTTACGTTCCCTCCTATTTTGGACAAGGTCAGATCATATATGCAAATCATCTCCCATGACACATTGCGGTAATCGTAGTTTTCTCGAAGTCACGTGACAAATATTCCAAAATGGCAGTTTTCAAAATGATGAAAGCATAGGGTCTAAGGGGAAATCGTACTGTAATGGAGTGTAACACAATTTTCGGAAGGTATTGAGGTTATGAATGAATAAAAAAAAAATTGATTGATGAAGCGACTTATATAAGAGTTTTGGATAAAAAAAAAATAAAATCTGATAGCCACGAAACGTGGAAATGTTTTGTGGAAAAATCCAGAGTTGGAGCGGCAAATTCGCCGTTTTCCTTATGGAGAGCGCTCTGACATCCCACGGCTCCAGCAAGTCGAGAAAAAAAGCCGTCGGACGGCAGAGGAATCTCGGAATAACGTAGTTACAGGAATCTATTGGAGCAATTTTATGATTGCAGGCTAAAGACAATACACACTCATTATCGGACAATATAAAATGGAAGTGAAAAGCTTTAAAACACTTTCTTCATTTAAAAGGAAATGTTACGAACATTTTCTATCACTATAAAGTTGTGCTTTATATGTAAATATCAGTTTGTTTAGTTTTCTCTGAAATATCTGTTTAGTTTTCTCCAATGCTTGTATATTTGCTATTTAAAATTTTTTGCACATATTGATGCTATTTTGAGGACCCTCAGGGAGATGAGCTCTTGCTAATGGGGTTATGCTCTTGGAATAAAGATAATTTACATTTGTATTTATTTATTTATTTATTTATTTATTTATAACAGAAAACTAAAAGCAACGGATATGCCTCTCCCGTATATACGAAGTCTGAGAAATGGACCTAAACACTTACTGATTTAACCAAATTCACTCAAGCTTACAATGTAGGTCAAGGTGAACCAATTGATGTTGGGATATGTTTCACTATATATGATGATGATTATACAGTCATGTGAAATACCTTTGGTCTATCATAAGTGGTTCCTGAGTAATGCAGCTAAACAACTTAACCAAAAGGACCACACATACGGATGTACAGATGGACAAGGGTAAATCTATATATCCCTTCCACATTCGTGGTCGTGGCATAACAGAATGGTAAAAAATAAGGACATAATTTTTCAATGAAATGTACTTTCCAATTTATTTTTTGGCAAGATCTGTATTGATTTTTTTCAAAAACTGTTCATAATCTTTTTTGCCAGCAATAGGTCGTAACCTTACTACACGTTTTACAATTAAAGATGAGTAAACTGTAAAAAAAATATGAAATTTTAGAACAACAGATAACAACTTCGAAACTTGAAGGAATACACAATTGTGCGGACAGGACAGAAAAATCGTTAGAAATTAAGCGTAGTGACGTAGAATGAAGAACGATGTTAAATGTACCCGTCGTAAGGAAAATGAATGCGTTTACTGTCATAATTTCCTTCCATTGAAAACGTCGATGTTTATTTCATCAGATAGTGAGAACATATTTGACATAATTTAAAGAATAAGTGGAGAAAATTAGATTTTTACCTCCTTTCTTAGAGCGAAAACATACCATCCACCGATGTTTAAACGACGATTTCCAGTTTCAGTGTTCAGATAGGGCACTGTTATTTGATCAGAAATATAAATGACATACCTTTGCAGTATTTTTTTATTTTCATTGCTTCAATTGATCCACTTTCAAAGAATAAATCACGGATAATCATCCAAAAATGTCGAAATTTCTGCAAGCAACTAACCTTACCTGGTCGGATAGTACAGCAACTTCCGTTTTTGAAGACTGTCTGGTTATACACTGTAAAATAATTAATAAACAACTGTTTTACTATGAAATAAGCTTTATATACAATTATGTAATATAAACCAAAGAGGTTAACAAGAGTCTGTATCACACTTCCTCACAAGAAGATTTCTTTTACTTTTGTAGTCCTTTGTTAAATTTTGATCGTTAATACCCATTAGTTCTTATGATTTTCATTGGTACAAAATAGTATTGTGGTAACTGTGTTTTATACCAAAGTCCATCATTGCCAATTTTGGTTTAATTGATTGAGTAGTTCTATAGGATAAAATAAAAATGTGAAAAAGTCAATAAAGACGACGAATGCTAAGTCATGGCAAAAGATCACACGGCCTTTGGCCTGATGATCTAAAAATAAACTTAACAGCAATGGTAAAACAATCGAAATAAATCACAGTTGGAATGACATTAAACAATATGCAAAAATGTGTTGCAAAAAAGCAATCTGACTAAAATTAGATGTTTGTTGGGTCTTTTTTATGTGTTATATATATATAAAATAATGTCCTTTTGAAGGTTGAGACAGACATTATCAATAGCATCATAGCAAGTCCGGTATGAGCTGTGATAATGTATGTTGACAACTTCAAATCTGACATTATTGTTTTTATCTGTAGCATCATACATAACCTGTTTAATCGATAATTTTCAGTATCAGAGCCAGTTTGTTGATACTAAAAATATCATTTGTCGAGATTACAGAAAAAATACATAAATTACTGATAAACTTACATCTAACAACATCCTGTATGGGGTCATGACAGAGGTCATTTAATCTATGACAAGTCAACCTAATCTTTGTATGGGGTCATGACAGAGGT
>MJUT01006174.1:200139-220794 GCA_002080005.1 Gigantidas platifrons | reverse complement strand
TAGCATTTGGTAAATGATAAGACAAATGATTTATTACAGTATCCTGTAGTGTTTAGTAAATGACAAGACACATGATTTATTACAGTATCCCGTAGTGTTTGGTAAATGACAAGACACATGATTTATTACAGTATCCCTTAGGCCATACAAAGTTAATTACTTGGTTCTCAGGCCCTTTTTTGTCAAAATTGATGAGGGAGGGCGGTATTTTTTTTTATCCTTTTACTGCTGTAAAAAGTGATTAGGGAGGCATTTTGTCTTCTTTTTTTTTGTGAAAAATATGGTAATGTATAAATCTTTTCATTACTTTATTGAAAATTTCAATTTTATTTCTTCCGATGGTGGCAGAAACATCACAAGTGGTTAATTTTTATGGAAACGTCCAATCCGCTGGTCCCAACGTACCATTTTTTATCTCCGTAAACAATTCCAATAAGGTACAAGCTTCGGAGAAGCCCCCTATTATGTTTCCTGGTAAAACTGGCAAACATTTGTGCCGAATTTGCACAGAAACGATTGACATTTTGTCTAAATGTCAAACGGAAACACGTTTTTTATTTATACATTGTCATAACGATGCTTTAAATCTCATTTAAGCATGATGCGTTTTAAAGCGTTTCACCGACCACGCGATATAAGATAAAAACGGATGCGGTTGTTTTTTCCGTACGGACAGCGCTACCGCATTTAATTTTTTTTTTTTACTATTTTTGCAAAAAAATCGGCAATGCAGCGACGAATTTCCACATGCGGGCGGGCCTGAGAACCAAGAAATTAACTTTGTATGGCCTTAGTGTTTGGTAAATGACAAGACACATGATTTATTACAGTATCCCGTAGTGTTTGGTAAATGACAAGACACATGCTTTATTACAGTATCCCGTAGTGTTTGGTAAATGACAAGACACATGATCTATTACAGTATCCCTCAGCGTTTGGTAAATGACAAGACACATGATTTATTACAGTATCCCGTAGTGTTTGGTAAATTACAAGACACATGATTTATTACAGCATCCCTTAGTGTTTGGTAAATGACAAGACACATGATCTATTACAGTATCCCTTAGTGTTTGGTAAATGACAAGACACATGATCTATTACAGTATCCAGTAGTGTTTGGTAAATGACAAGACACATGATCTATTACAGTATCCTGTAGTGTTTGGTAAATGACAAGACACGTGATCTATTACAGTATCCCTTAGGTTAGTGTTTGGTAAATAACAAGACACATGATTTATTACAGTATCCTGTAGTGTTTGGTAAATGACAAGACACATGATTTATTACAGTATCCCTTAGTGTTTGGTAAATGACAAGACAGATGATCTATTACAGTATCCCTTAGGTTAGTGTTTGGTAAATAACAAGACACATGATTTATTACAGTATCCTGTAGTGTTTGGTAAATGACAAGACACATGATTTATTACAGTATCCCTTAGTGTTTGGTAAATGACAAGACACGTGATCTATTACAGTATCCCTTAGTGCTTGGTAAATGACAAGACACATGATCTATTACAGTATCCTGTAGTGTTTGGTAAATGACAAGACACATGACATTATCCCATATTGTTGGTTAAGTGGCAATACATATAGTGGTACATGATATAAACTAAAATGCTAACTGACTTATACAGCTGGTATGATGAATTAAAATAATACATGTTTTACTGTAATAATTTATTTTTACAACAAATCAATTGTAAACTGACATATTATAGTCATGTTTACAATGTCTAGTTACCATAGTAACATAAAATCCAACCTTTAAATAAATGTAACTATTCACCAAAGCATAAAATACAGCTGATGAAGAGAGCCATGTAATATAGATAAAACAACAAATCTAGCACAAAATCATTGAAGCAAAAAATTTAGGTCATGGTGACCTCTTAATGAAGTAACATTCTTGTATGCAGTATAGTAACCAAGATATGTATCCAAACTTAATACTTTGGTAAAATGATCTCCTACAGAGCATATTGTATATCCTAGCAAAGGAGTGGGTATAATAAGTCACCCGTTTTATTCCTATTATTCTTTACATGTAGCACTTTGCATTGTTATTGTCAAAAATCTTTGTGGTCTCAAAATTTAATGTATTGGTTGATATTTATTTTGCAGGTAAAAATAACAAATTTGACGTTCTATACTGAAACGACCTTGTATCAGTAGTATATGATGAACATACTAATAATAAGTAAAACATTTTTTCCTTTTTTTATATATAAAACTGGCAAGTATCAAACAAGATTTAAATGGCTCTAAAATAAAAGTCTCTTGTTCATACATGTTATTGTAATGATCTGAGTAGTGTTATGGATTAGTTTACAATAAAGACCTGTTATTGTAATGTTGCTTGATATCAATTCAATTGATAAGTGAGTGGTAATTTGTGCAATAGATAGCATGTTGACATAATTGTACACTAGGTCAGTCAGCTAACAAAAAAAAATATACAATAGATCAGCCAGTTGACATACATAAGTGTACACTAGGTCAGCCAGTTAACATACATAAGTGTACACTAGGTCAGCCAGTTAACATACATAAGTGTACACTAGGTCAGCTAGTTGACATACATACATACATACATACATACATACATGTGAACTAGGTCAGCCAGTTGACATACATACATGTGAACTAGGTCAGCCAGTTGACATATATAATATACATGTGAACTAGGTCGGCCAGTTGACATATACATATATGTGAACTATGTCAGCCAGTTGACATACATACATGTGAACTAGGTCAGCCAGTTGACATACATAAGTGTACACTAAGTCTCCAATATAATGATTTATTGGGGGTGCATATATCTAGTTCCTCATGAAAAATAACCAATACCAACAAAATAAAGCTTTGCCTATTATAGGCTATATAATGTTATCAGATATTATGACTTCTGCACATTTCTTCTTTTAGAAAATTACTAATTTACTCTAATAGATGAGGTAGACTTTTTAATTCACAGACTTTCAAAAGTTATTTTTTTGTGAAAAATGCAGAATTGATAGATGTTTTAACTATTATCAAGTATTAAATATGAGCCAGAGATATTACTAAAATTTCAATAAAAGGTTTATATATACATATATATACAATGTGTATATAAAAAAGTACATGTAAAAATATTTTCTTGTTATAACATGCCCTGGCTCATATTCAATTTTGTCAATAAAACAATTATGCTATTTCAATCAAATATTATAAATTGTATCATGATGTCGACAACATTACAGAAGATATTTTATACAAAAATATTCTATTATTCTTACATCATTAACTTTTTTAATGTAAATTTCAACCTATTTTCGTAATAAAATAAAGTTTTACATATTTTAGAAGGAAAACCATATCTTCTCTTACTGTCTATTTGACAGTCATATTATAAAATGTCAAACAATCAAGTTATCATAAATAACCATATCCCTGGTTGTCTGTAGTGGAAACAATTGGTAAACATATATGTTTAAAACAACATGTGTTTTAACCAAATACCAAAAAGTCAATGCATAATAATATAAAATATTGTTTTCCCAGTAATAAATTACAATGGGGTTTCACTATTAAATCTTCTTTGTGCTGCTTGGTATGACAATTCTCGTCTTCGTGCCGTGTCGTCTATATTTCTGTTCTGTGTAAATATATTCTGTCTTTGTACATTATCACTAGAATTTATATAAACTGTCTGTGGATTTTCTTCTGTAGAATTTAAATCACTCTGATGTGTATTACTAGGTGTCTTGTCTAAATATTTCCTGTAAACAGTCAAGTAAATGAGAAAAGGCTTTATTATGATGTGATATAACAATACAAATGTTGTGATGTGATACTTAATTTAAACTTTTCTTAAATTTAATCATCACAGAAAACATCAACATTGAGACATTTTGTCACTTTTTGTGGAAACAGGTGATCGTTATAGATTTTGCAAACGATGGGTACGGTATAAAGAAACATTACTTAATTCGTAGACTGTTAGCCAATCAAAATTATATTATCTGTAGCCATTGATTGTTGGAAGACAGCTTCTGGCCAATCAACATTCTTCTTAACATGAGAACGTCAGTAAAATGACTATACCATAATACCTCCTGACTTAAGACAGGCATATTAAAACCCATTATTCCATAACAATATAATATCCCCACAAAGAAATGATTTGTATATATAATAAAATATCAATGTTATACTTGTATCTGTGATTACTGCTTCCTCCAATCTCTGTTGACTTCTAAATACATTTTTCTCATCTTTAGAGTCAAAATATTCATTGAGTAAGAAAATACAAATAAAATTATCTACATTGTTTTGTACTTTAAACTTTCCCTTCCAACTAAAGAGTCTTGAAAAAAGTTATGTGTTCAGTCTGAATAGAAAAAAACTACATTAACCCTCAAGATGAAATGATAACAATATTATTTACTCACTTTCTAGCCATTTCTAACATTGAATTTTTTCTTTCCATCAGCATTTCCTCCCTCTCTGAGGTAGATTTAGAAAATCTCCCTCCATAAACAGACGGCCCTTCTGAAGGTTCACTGAAATCTTCACTGAAATAAAAAGTCTGGATATTAGAACTAGCAGCTCACCTATTTATTATTGCTAAAAAGTTGCTAATTATTGGGTGAAAATAAAGTACCATCTCCACCCTCAAACTAAAGGCTAATGTGAGCATGTATCACTTACCTTGAATAGATTTTTATTTCAATTTTATTGCCGGTTCACGAGATACATATTTTTGAAGATTTACTTAATTTTCCCCTTTTACACCCCTTAACAGTCCCCTCCCCATGGATGATCACTTTCATTAGAACATAGATATACCTGAATTGCCTCTTCAAAGAACCGTCCCTGCTCAGCTTGGCTCCATTTGTTTGAGAAGTTTTGCAGGAGAAGATTAAAATGGGGAACAAGTTTACATCAGATTGATGCCAAGTTATATTAAAAGTTTACATTGTTTTTGGTCAGTTTAAGTAAAAGTAACGAAACAGATATTTTGTTTATGAAAGAAATTAACAATGTCAACAAAGCAAAATAAATTCAGCAATATGATATATAAAACCTGGTAAGCTATTGAAGAACAACAAGACACTTCCACAACATGAACAAAATGTTTCTTGTAGATCTGTAAGTCAAACTGGAATTTTAAAACAACGCTCGGATCAAAGGCTCCATCCAACAGGATATTTCTTCTCAAACATGTTTTAAGGTTAGGAAACAGGATTTTGAAGTTGTCATTGAAGTTGTGCATTGATAAAATAACAATGTCATATAAGATTCATTTTTTATCCCCAGAAATCAGTATTTCTTGATCCTGAATTACATAATTCAAAACTTTTGAAAATTACTATTACCTATTGTCTTCCACCATTGGAACATTTTCATCCATGTAAATTTGTGTGTTATTTTGTTGGTTTATAGCAGATGTTATAGCCATAGCTCCTGTCCTTGATGTTGATGATGGTAATAATATTTGCTGTAATGTAAACATATTAAATAAATACATGCATAGTCCATTCCTCTGGTACCACAAGGTTCTATAGTTCCATTTATTCATGTGCTATTTCAATCAATTTTCACTACTACATTTTTATTTCAACTACCATGGTACCATAGAACCCCAGTATGAATCGTAAGTCAATCATAAAAGATTTAACAGACAAAATTATGTTTATTTCCTCCTTAATAATTTGAGTACAGTAATCCCTCTCTTATAAGGCCACCCATTCTGCAATGAAAAAGTGGTCTCTCTTGAGGGGACAATTTAGTAGTATTTGACTACCTCAGAGTATCTGAAATCTGCCCTGAGAATATGGTGGCTATTGTTAAGATTGGTCTTATAAGAGGGATGGCCTCTCTTGAAGGGACAATTTAGTAGTATTTGACTACCTCAGAGTATCTGTAATCTGACCTGAGAAGATGGTGGCTATTGGTAAGATTGGTCTTGTAAGAGAGATGGCCTCTCTTGAGGGGACAATTTAGTAGTATTTGACTACCTCAGAGTATCTGTAATCTGACCTGAGAAGATGGTGGCTATTGTTAAGATTGGTCTTATAAGAGAGGTGGCCTCTCTTGAGGGGACAATTTAGTAGTACAGTCGACTCTCGTTATCTCGAATTCGATGGGACCATGGAAAAAATTCGAGTCAACCGTAGTTCGACTCAAGAGGAGTTATGAGAAATACCGGAAGTGTAGTTTTTTTTAACGACGAAAGGGAGACAACTCGAGCGAAATTTGGAATAGCTAAAACCAGCATCGGGTCCTTCACCAGACACACGTGCAACAGTATTATCAGAAGACATTCTGAAAGACATGTTGGAAGTGAAAAAAATTTCCCCTTTTATTACAACTGTTAACTAAGAGTAAAATTTTCTCAAAATTGAGAAATTATACATCTCCTTTAATGTAAATTAATTTCCGACAAGTAATTCAATAGATAAAACGCTTCCGTTTGACCGTTGTGTTTTTTTAATAATCATTGATGTATGCCGACCCAAGCGCACTTATTATAAATCGATAATTTTTGATTGTACACTTTTAACATGTGTCATAATACCAAGCCAATTCAAATATTATCACTAATTAATTTGACAGATTATGAAATAAACGTGTGAAATAGCCTAAGGTAAAAATGTCAAAGTCAATGATCGGATGTTTCACCTGTGATCCGATTTTAATCCCAAGCTAATACACATGTTTTGACAGGTAAATTCGACTTAACAAATGTAAATAATATGGCTTTCTACATCTCGGGACCAAAACTTTTATTCGACACAACCGAAATTTCGACTCATCCGAATTCGACTCAACAGGAGTCAAATTATATATATTTATACACAACGAAGTTCGGGACTTCGATAAAAATTCGACTCAACCGAGTTCGAGATAACGAGAGTCGACTGTATTTGACTACCTCAGAGTATCTGTCATCTGACCTGAGAAGATGGTGGCTATTGTTAAGATTGGTCTTATAAGAGAGGTGGCCTCTCTTGAAGGGACAATTTAGTAGTATTTGACTACCTCAGAGTATCTGTAATCTGACCTGAGAAGATGGTGGCTATTGTTAAGATTGGTCTTATAAGAGAGGTGGCCTCTCTTGAGGGGGACAATTTAGTAGTATTTGACTACCTCAGTGTATCTGTAATCTGACCTGAGAAGATGGTGGCTATTGTTAAGATTGGTCTTATAAGAGAGGTGGCCTCTCTTGAAGGGACAATTTAGTAGTATTTGACTACCTCAGAGTATCTGTAATCTGACCTGAGAAGATGGTGGCTATTGTTAAGATTGGTCTTATAAGAGAGGTGGCCTCTCTTGAGGGGACAATTTAGTAGTATTTGACTACCTCAGAGTATCTGTAATCTGACCTGAGAAGATGGTGGCTATTGTTAAGATTGGTCTTATAAGAGAGGTGGCCTCTCTTGAGGGGACAATTTAGTAGTATTTGACTACCTCAGTGTATCTGTAATCTGACCTGAGAAGATGGTGGATATTGTTAAGATTGGTCTTATAAGAGGGGTGGCCTCTCTTCAGGGGACAATTTAGTAGTATTTGACTACCTCAGTGTATCTGTAATCTGACCTGAGAAGATGGTGGCTATTGTTAAGATTGGTCTTATAAGAGAGGTGGCCTCTCTTGAGGGGACAATTTAGTAGTATTTGACTACCTCAGAGTATCTGTAATCTGACCTGAGAAGATGGTGGCTATTTTTTAGATTGGTCTTATAAGAGAGGTGGCCTCTCTTGAGGGGGATAATTTAGTAGTATTTGACTACCTCAGTGTATCTGTAATCTGACCTGAGAAGATGGTGGCTATTGTTAAGATAGGTCTTATAAGAAAGGTGGCTACTGTATAGTGTATATACACAGAATATGGTCAATGAAAGTTTTATACAGACAAAATCCAATATGTTAAATCTATGAAGCATGAAGCCTGTATCAATCAACATTAAAATTGACATAAGTCAGAAACAGACCTTATGCCACATCATAATGGGCTCATACTGGTAATGATAATATTTTTTAATTATCATGTCACATGCATTTACATTTTGTTGATGTGATATTATCACAATTGCACTTGTGTTTGTCTATAAGTTTTGAGAAATTACATCCCCATAACAAACAACAGATATAACCACATATTTCTATCTATAAAAAACTTAGAGCTTTAAACTGAACTTAATAATTTCATTTGATAAAAAGACTTCTAAAACAATTGAACACAGACTGTCTATTAACCATTTTTGTTAATATGAAGTAGGTTCCTAATTAATATAAACACTTTACTAAACAGTAATATAAACACTTTACTAAACAGTAATATAAACACTTTATTAAACAGTAATATAAACACTTTACTAAACAGTAATATAAACACTTTATCATACATACTTGATTTGCTGGTTCTTCTTCTGATTCACTATCACCAAGGGCAGCTCTTGTAACCAAAGTACCAGGCTAAAATAAATAGGTACATGTACTAGCACATCACATTTGATTAATTCACAAATTATCATGGTACCAGACTAAAATAGCTAAAAACCAGTAAATAACAAATTATCATGGTACCAGACTAAAATAGCTAATTTCCAAAAAATAACAAATTATCACAATACCAGACTGAAACAGTTAAGTACCAGTAAATAACAAAAGTTATCCATATTTCTCACTCAGTATTTGTGTATTAATCCCAGCAGTATAATGTAACCAGAAAATCAGGATAATGGTACTTTAAAAGTATTCTTGAACAGTCTTTGTCTTAACTTTTTTCACCTACTTGCCGAAAGCCAAATTTAGAAATATTTTCTATTTATTCAAACAAATTTTTTCATAATTTTCACTTGTCCCAATGCTTTGGGCAAATGAGTTAGTGCAAATACTATGTAATCTTGAAGTTTCCAAAATTCTGGTAGCCCAAATTAAACCATATCATTATTTTGTTGCAACTGCTTTCTTTAAAAAAAAAAAATTAAATATGCGAATTTATCAATTATGGACTTGTGGGCTGTTGAGAATGTACTAGGAATTTATTTTATCAATTATAGCATGGAATGCACAAATATTTGTGTGCACAAAAAATTCTAAATGCCATTGTAAATAGTGGAAAAAACTTTCAATACATAGAATATACAGAAATCAGCAAAATATAATTAAAAATATTTTAATAATAAAAACAAAACAGCTTCCTATAAGTCTATTTCATAGTAGGTTGGCGATTTACCATCTATAGTCGTCTGCTGCCAGCATACCTGGACTAATTTGGGAGGAATTTTTTGCCCAAATCCTTGATCAAGTCTGTAAATCAGAACCACACCCTGGAAACATATTTTAACTCCCAAATGTCTGACATATAGTTGAGCAAACATGTACAATGTATATGGTAGCCATTATCCTACTAATATCAACAAAACCAACAATCACCTCTCATCTTATTTCACAGAACACAAATAAAGACTACAATATAATAGAAGATACTTACAGGTGGAGCTTCCAGTCTACCTTCTAGTATATATAGAAGATACCTACAGGTGGAGCTTCCAGTCTGCCTTCTAGTATATATAGAAGATACTTACATGTGGAGCTTCCAGTCTACCTTCTAGTATATATAGAAGATACTTACAGGTGGAGCTTCCAGTCTACCTTCTAGTATATTCTCAATAGTAAAGTCTACAGATCTTGTGTTCCTTAAGTCTTCCATTACAATACTTAATGGCATATGTGGAAACACTGATAACACTTGTCTGGCCTACAATATACCGTACAAACAAAAATACATCAGGAAAATGGCAAATCTTACTTTTTTTTAATGAATATATAAAATAATTTACTTTGATAGCATGAGATTGAACTTTTGTTATAGATCATTGAATCAAACAGCAGGTTAAACTTTGATAGTTTTTTAGTCACATCCATGACTTTTACTGATATGTTCCATTTGTCGTAATCACAATCCGGTCCTTTCCTCATTCATGATTTATCACCAAATTGTTTGACAAGAGAAACATGACAGGTAACACTAGTTGAGCAGAAACTGTTAACCCGCCCGGAGCACTTGAGTTCACCTCACTTTTTTGTGGGATTCATGTTGTTTGATCTTTAGTTTTGTCTGTGAACTATTTTGTACATCATTGTTTGCCCTTTTGTCCTTTTTCTGTTGATCATTGTCCTTCCTCCATTTATGGATTCTGTTTATCTCTTTGGTATTTTCAAACTTTTCTTAATGTTTCTACTGACAGATGTATATTTTGAAGCTTTACCATATTATCTAGCTGTGATGTCTGTAAGGCAGGTTGTCTTACCCCTCCTTGAGGTAATAGCTGAGTATGTGTTACTTCTACAGAGAAGCTTGGAAGCCAACTGACATATCGTGAACCTATAATAATGGATGTCATTTCATTAGTAATAAGAACCAGTAAACATACATTTGAATATATTTATCTATAAAGAGCATGTGAACTCATTATGTGATGAATACAATGTACAAATGTATACATAAATCAGATGTTTTTTTGTATTGTGATTACCAGTATATTGAATATAATATAATGTAACTGATTGAGTGGGACATTGTTGTTTTATGCCAACTGAGCAATATTCAGCTATATCATCACAAGAACAGATTATATATTAATGAGATTAGATAGTGTTCGCTTTGTACTAGACCAACACGCTAAGATTAATTTTTATAGTGCGAGCTAACTGAAACAATAGTCCATGGGTAGACTTGTCGTTTCACTCTAACACTGAAACAATAGTCCATGGGTAGACTTGTCGTTTCACTCTGACACTGAAACAATAGTCCATGAATAGTCTACCACTTGTCGTTTCACTCTGACACATTATCCTGATTTCCAGCCAACCAGTCGTTTATCTTACTCCTTATTGCTGTGTTCTTCAAGAAGGAGCAAATACCAATTTTACAGTTTTTGGTTTGACCCAACCATGGCTTGATTCCATGATTTACCACACTTGAGGCTAGCACGCTAACCATTACATCACCAATGTGGTTTGATATAACACCTCAATGATAAGTGAGCCACTAGGATCATGATTGTGTAGTCGTTGGATATGTATGTACTTACAAACATGAAATTATGTTAGTTTGATTTTTCATCCATGGTGAGGTGTATTTTATACAACTTTATGTGATAAAATTAGCCAGTTACTTGCTGTATGTAGTGCCTTTCTAATGGTTTCAACCATCAACAAAAATTACCACCATAATTTAAGTGAAATATTGTTGATTTGATTGATTTGATTTGATTTTTGGTGTTTAACGCCACTTTCAACAATATTTCAGATATATCATGGCGACCAGTTTTAGTAGTGGAGGAAGCCGGAGTACCCGGAGAGAATCACCGACCATGGGCAAGCAACTGGTAAACTTTATCACTTGCGGTTCCGAGTCGAGTGCACCCTTTTTTGTAATTTACAAAGCTGGGCGCGAACCCATGCCGTATTGGTGATAGGCTTGTATGAGTTGTTAGATCCAACTCATTGAGCCACCCGGGCCCCTGAAATATTGTTGAAACTGGTGTTAAACTACCATAATTCTAACATAATGGTAACATTACAGTAATCCCCTTCTTACAAGGCCAGGCCCTCACCACCAAAGGTCATCTCTCTTATCAGGACCGATTTAAGACACACTGAGATAACACAATAGTAGTAAATTGTCCATTTCATGAGAGCCCACCTCTCTTATAAGGCCAGGACTGTGTTGCACAAAGCACAATTAAAGTTAATTTACTATTAAAAGTACTATTAAAGTTAATAGTGAATTATTTCTGTTGCACAAACCTCAATTAACGTTAATAGACTATTAACTTTCGAAGATATTTAATTGTACAACGAACGCTATTAAATTCTTAATTGTAAATTAAAAATGGATACCATACAAGTACTTATGTTGCTTCGTACCAACAATCATCGTTATAGACAAGTACTTATGTCGCTTCGTACCAACAATCATCGTTATAGACAAGTACTTATGTCGCTTCGTACCAACAACCATCGTTATAGACAAGTACTTATGTCGCTTCGTACCAACAATCATCGTTATAGACAATTACTTATGTCGCTTCGTACCAACAATCATCGTTATAAACAACTTACAGTGAATGATTTGACAGAACGGGAACCTTTTTCCCGATATAGATTTGGGAGAAATACAATAAATTAAAAAAATGTAAGATAACAAACATCATAATAGATGACACAGGTATGTTCAATAGCCAAGTAATCACACCATCAAACTTTCCATTCAATTTTGATACGATACTTTTTATAAATTTACTAAATATTTAACAATCATCAGCTTCTTGAAAACAAGTCGGGGTATGAATATGAACAGGATTTAATCCTGTATATAAAAAACCCCCCAAACATTATGAAAGTATTAGGAACGAGCTTTTCTCCTTGTTCAAGTTGTTGCTTCTCCGCTAAGCACACACAATTGAGGAGAGAGCAAAGACTAGGAATCAGGATACTGTGTCCGAGTAGAGCGACATTTCTACCCGCGCACTGTTGTTTCAGTGACCTATCACTATAAACATCCAACTAACCGTGTTAGTCTAGAACAAAGCGGACTGTATCATCATTTCGTTGCAAATTAACTTGTTCTCGTCATGATATAGCTGAAAAATTGCTGAGTTGGCGCAAAGTAACAGTCACTCACTCACTCCTTGGTCTGGAATCCTAACTTCATAACTGAAATAAGTCATTCATTTTTTGTTCACTATCCTTAAAATTACATATATTTAAGTATCTTGCAGTGTAGATTACATAAAAGGATCAGAAAATAGGTGACAAAAAGTGTACAAATTATTAAAAGAAAGATTTCCAATGAAATACACAATTATCAATACTGTTTTAATTTTAAAACAACCACTTTTCATGTGTAAAGCGAAAATGTATTTTTCCCCTTCATATTATTGACACAGTTGACATGTTTCAAATGTGCTTCTATGACCATTAAAATATGGTGCCTAAAAGTATTTAATTTCCTTTTAAAGAGATATATTTTCCTTCTAAATAAATAAAAAATATATTCTGAATGTTCAAAGAGACATTTCAGAAAAAAATACAATGTAGTCTTTCTCGTCAACACGTTAATATACAATAACTATTTGACTGATTTTTCGTACATTTTACAAATGTATATATGATTACGGGGTGGCATATTTAATTGAAAATTGTGGATGTGCATGCAAAATCATCGGATACTTGTATTGTAATCATTGAAATGATGATTGCTTTTTTCAATTAATTGAATATTAATTAAGTTAAGATACATAGATGTCTGCGTCACGCATGAGTTCGGCAGAATACTTATTACAGAAGACATATCAAATACTATGGTTTTTTTGTATTCTTTTGAAATGTTGCAAAAGTCGAAACAGAACAGTGGGGTAAGTAGGAAATAAACCAAATGACAAAAGCTTATTTAATCAGAGAACAGGTAAACATTACAATATTCACTAAATTGATACTTCAATTAAAATCAGATCGAATTTCTTTTACCGTTCTCATGATACGATTCTCATCAGACTCGATGGAAATAGTAGGCCAACCAAATTTGAAACGATTTTTTTATTCAACTTTTGTGTTAACATCATAAGATTTTTGCCGAAAGCATATCCCAAGGAAATATAGGATGGAAAATCATATCGTGTGACTGCACCTGTACGCACGATGGTTCTGCAGCTTTTGCAGCAACCTGTCATATTAAAAAACCATTGAACTTCATCCTTTCAAAAACGTGCATGATTTCTAAAGCTATTGTCAGAAAATTCTAGAGATTTAAAAGAAGCTGCTAACGGATGTGTGACCCCGTAATGAATTATGGGATCGATTTTAACTTAATTGAAGGTTAATTTACTATTAACTAATAGACAGTCTAATTGATGGTCAAGCAATGCTATTAACTCATACTATTAACTAATTTGCAATTAGCGATTTAATTTACTATTAAATCTTAATTCACTATTAACTTAATTGACGTTTATGCAACCCAGTCCAGTTTTACATTGCAGAATGGGTGGTCTTATAATAGAAGGACAACTGTAAATGTTTTATATCTGTGACAACATACTGAATCAACATTTTTTAGTACAGTACATCGAAAATAAATCAACACCAGTATATTTACTAAGTTGCATACCAGGATCACCAACATTAGAAATATGTAAAGTTAGTGGAAAATTATTGTGTTGCAAGAAAATTTAAGATAATATAACAGATTTGTTTGTACAGAAAATAAACGATATTAAGACCAGAACTCTACTGTTTGAATAAGCTCACAATAAAATACACGTTTAAATCATTGTAAAGGATTCATTGGTACTGTAGAAAACTGAAAATATATTCCTCACAAAAAATGACTCACCATCGAAATGGAAGAAATGGTTGGTAGTCTGTGGGTTTGGTTGAGGAGGTGGGTGTGGTACATTAGGTCGAGCATCACCGTTGTTGTCGGCAACATTACCATTCGGATCTCCTTGTTGTCCTTCACTCAATGACATTCGACATGTTGGACATGACGTATCTTGTTCTAACCATGACAACAAGCAAGCACTGGAAAATAAATAGACAACAAAAGATAAAATCATAGAAACACATGCAAACATACAGTCAATAATTTTTAATCTTCTCAAAAGAAAATGCAGTATATTTTTTATGAAACCTACCTACTATTTAAATTACAGTTACAAGAATTACCTTAAATAAGTCTGCAATACCTAGAGATGGTAGTCAGACGTTAATATCAATCAAACAAATCAATAGCTTTAATAAATTACTTGTGAAATAAATGACCACATGGTAGCTTTCTGGATGATTCCATTTTCTCCCAACATACAGCACAATTGTCATTGTGGTCGGTTATCTCTTCTTCAGTTGCCATTGGAAATCTATTAATAAGAACGTAGATATATAATTTAGTGTGTACAACATGTTTCTGGAATAACCTTCATCAGGTACGCTCATATACTAAAGATTGAAAAGTCAAATAATTTTAAAATCTTTGGTAGCAAGTAAACCAAAAGGGCCTAAACAGAATAGTAAACAGGATAGTAATAATTAGCCAAGGCCAACTATGTCTGAGGGAGAAAAACCTTAAATGTTCAATTACTCATATCTTTTTTCAGACTTACAATATTAAAAAGAAACTTTCTATTTTCATACGATTATCAAATAAAGCATAATAAAATAAGAAATTTCTTACTTTTATTTTTCATTTTTTTCTTTACTTAAAAAGCAAACATAAATTGTGCCCTAAATGTACTTACATTTAAGTGTAAAACAGCTCAACAGACACCAAATGAAATTCAAGTTTATTACTACACATATAATACACAGAGTTAATAATTTAATTATCCAAGAAAATTACTTTAATTTGGGGTGAAATGACATATTTACCTTGCTTCAATATTCTGTACAACTTTTCTGTAATTCTTATGACGATTCAATCTCCTTTTGAATTCATAAAACAAGAATCGTAGCTGCATGCATATCACCAAACTAGCCATACTTAGGAAAATATTTCCCCACAACTGTAATAAAAATGTAAAATACATATTGTAGTTCAATATCAGTATTAAATTATCCTAGGATAATCATATAAGTCTAAATTTAACATTAATCAGCCTCTAGTCGTTATCTATGTTTAACTACTTTATGAAACAGCACTTCAAGCAAATTAAAATAAGAAGTCACAATTACGATTTAAAAAAAATTGCAATCCATTTTAAACTTTATTGCTATTTGCTACAGTTGTCATACATAGTGCAAAGTTCTTATTTCTTTTCCCACATTTAGTGATTCAGTGTCTGTATCCTCATGATATACATGTATAACATTGATATGCATACAAATAAATGGACAATAACCAACAATGATGTCGTAAATACACAAATGTGATATGGGTTGAAGGTTCATGTCAGGTATGATATGAAACTTGCTTTGGAGGTTGCCACAAGGGAACAAGAAAGCTTTTAAGGATATGTACTTGACACTAGAGGCTCCTAGGAGCCTGTAATCACTCACCTGGTTTTCAATTTTACATCTAAAGTTAATAGAAAATGGGGGTGTTACACATAATTTTGAAAGTGAGCCACCCAAAGATCATTTCAACTCAAATTTCTGAGCAAAATATTTAGATGTGCTTTTTATCTTATAATATTCCTAAATGGAAAACTGGCTGAAAAAATCTCACAGAAAAACCCAGAATATGTTAAACTACTCATTGCCATGTAGCGGCAGTTAAAATTTGAGCTCATTTTGATTTATACTAAAGCAGCAATGGACAATTGAAGAAATTTCTATTTTTAGTAACAACAGCCATCTTGAATAGAAAGCGGGGCTGTCAGACACAATTTTGAAAGGGACCCACCCAGGGACCATCCCTGCCAGGTTCGGTTTAATTTGGTTCAGTGGTTTCAGAGTAGACGATTTAAATGTGATCTTTTATCAAAATATGCCTAATTTGCATAATCGGTATAAATCGGCTGAAAGAAAAATTTCACAGAAAAACCCAGGAATATATGTTAAACTACTCCTTGCCATGTAGCTGCAGTTAAAATTTGAGCTCATTTTGACTAAAGCAGCAATGGACAATTGAAGAAATTTCTATTTTTAGTAACAGCAGCCATCTTGAATGGAGGGCGGGGTTGTCGGACATAATTTTGAAAGGGACCCACCCAGGGACCATCCATGCCAGCTTTAGTTTAATTTGGTTCAGCGGTTTCCGAGGAGAAGATTTAAATGTGATTTTTTATCAAAATATGCCTAATTTGCATATTCGGTATAAATCGGCTGACAGAAAAATTTCACAGAAAAGCCCGAAATATATGTTAAACTACTACTTGCCATGTAGCTGCAGTTAAAATTTGAACTCATTTTGAATTATACTAAAGCAGCAATGGACAATTAAAATTTCATCCCCTCCTTTTTTCTATTTTTAGCTTGGCAGCCATCTTGGTTGGAAGTTGGGGTCACCGGACATAATTTTGGAAGGGGGCCATCCAAGGACTATTCCACCAAAGTTTGGTTGCAATTGGCCCAGTGGTTTCTGAGGAGAAGATTAAAATGTGAAAGTTTACGACGTACGACGGACAGACGGATGGACGACGACGGACAACGGACACCAAGTGATGGCAAAAGCTCACATGGTGTTTGGCCAGGTGAGCTAAAAAAAAATTGCCATTTCAATGCAAAATTATTCTCAAATTGCAGATTGACTGATTGATTGATTTGTTGTCAAGTGAACTGTTCTTAAGCTATAATCATGACCAGAACAAATTTACAAAATTCAAGTAAAAAGGTGGCATCAGGTGGGCCTATGGATGAATGTTTTGATTGTCTCAAAGAAAAAATGAGTTGCTGGTAAAGGTCGGAAGAATTTTCCTTGCAACAGGTCATCAACGACCATGCCAAACGAATTGTTGCTGCTGAAAGTTATTTTCCATGTGCATAGAGCACGGCATTCTCCATACACAAGAGACACTAAATTATGTCTGGTTTAATGAACAAGTTATGTATTTGACTTATCCTACACTACAAGATGCCACTCAGAGAGGTTGAAATCTGCAGTAGATGAACAAGGTTCTATTTCCATTCCTTAAGGTGAAGAAGGGGGTGTTGTGGATACACTCTTACTTAAAATAAATACAGTACCTCCAAAGAAGATTTTATATACTCTCGAATTGTTGTAGTAAATTTAATTCTCTCAAAATTACTACCAATTCATTGGCAACTCACTGTCAGCAACTGTCACTGTTGGTAAGCAAGAATTCACTGACAATAGCTATTTTTACTTCAAGGAGAAGTAACCTGTTTTTAAAATTGTCTCTGAGGTTAGTGTACATGCAAATACCAAAGAAGACAGACCATTTGACATACAAATACCAACACAAGAAGAAGAAACTTACCAACATATGAAGATGATGACAAAAGTCTATGGATATTGCAGACAACTCAAAAATTAATTCTGTGTAATAAATGTAAATTGATCTGTTTTCCCACACTCCATCAACATTCATTTCATATAAATGAATGACATATCTGAAAAATTTTATAAATTTTACATTTAAGACTAAGATACCAAAACTGCATGAATGCATATAAAACATACATTAACATGCATATTTGTATTGTATTAAGAAACTGTGGCCTCAGAATAAACTGTCAGACTTTTATCTATATACCAGTCTATCTTAAGTTTATTGCTACACTATTTATTTTATGCTATATATGTGCAAAATCAGTCTTTATTAATAAATGTCACAAAATATGCATTGAAATTATAATTAGATATATTATTTTCACAATATCACAGTGAAAAATACTTTGAAACAAATAATATGTGCTGATGCAAACAATGAAGATGCACAATTTTGTGACTGTTCTGAATGAGTGAGTGATTGTTGTTTAACTTTTTCAGCAACATCATGGTAAGAACAAGTTAAATTTCAATGAGATGATAAAGATGTCTGCTTTGTATTATACCAACAGGCTTAGTTGGATTTTCGTAGTGCTAGTTAACTGAAACAACAGTCTGCGGATAGACATGTCACCCCACTCTGACACATTATCCCGGTTCCGAGCCAACCAATCTTTACTCTGTTTCCTGAATGCTGCGTGCATAACGGAGAAGCAACAAATATCAAGTTCATAGTCTTTGGTGTGACCCAACCAGGGCACGAACCCATGACCTACCACACTTGAGACAAGCACGCTAACCATTACGCCACTGATGCAGTTATGACTGTTCTGTGTATTTTTGTCTTGTCTTTCTAGATTAAAAGGGATTTTTTTTTCATTCAAGAATTTATTTTTGTCAGTTTCACCCATGAGGGACTTCAAAATAATGAAAGGCACAATCTTTTTTCCTAAAAAAATTGTCAAAGAACGGAATTTTATGCCTTCTCTAATGTTTACCTGATCTTTATCTTAATCTCAACTTATTGTGTGTAATCTTTATCTCTTTCAATTATGTTTAAAGCCACTAATTATGGATCAACGGCACATAATTATGTCTTTGGCAGAATGAGCTGATTGACTAATAATGGGTACAGTACAGTATGTAGTACAATATTAATTCATCGTAAATATCTTACCTGGCAAGAACATGAAAACATCTGATATCTAAAATAAGGCACTGTAAATATATAATAAAGATGAATCAGTCATATAAATAGATAATTATTCCCAAAAATCATCTACCAATAAATACAAATTGCTCTGATTAAAAATAAATATGCAAATAAAGTGGCAAACAAAATTGTAATTAATTTTTTTATTATTACTTTTAAAATAAAAAGTAAACAAAATATGAAGTTTTGTAAAGTTATTATTATATTTACTATAAAATGCATTTTTTTATCGTTTAACGATATATGCATTGTTGTTGCAGATCCAATTATCAAGAGGGGAGGGGTTGGGATCCCATTAACCAGATAAACCCTGCCACATTTTGTGCCTTTCCCAAGCTAGGATCTGAATAGCCAACTTCATATGTCTTGGTTGATATTATTAGAATTGTTGACCATCACTTTTTAACTTTCTTTTCATAATTTATCATATACAATGTACATATTCTAGTCCTTATGTGGTTCCTTATACATATACAGTGTGGTTTAATCATCAATATAGCATAATGCTAACAAATTGCAATATATTTCCATCAAAGACAAATATTTACCTCAGCTGCCATAAAAGCAAAGAATGTAAACCCGGCTTGTAGTCCAATTAAGGCACAGATACCTAACAACCCCATACAACTGACCAAAATTAGTCCTAATAAAGTCAGTAACTTCATGTGCATTGCTTTGGGTGTCGTTGGTGAAAAAGACAACTGAAATATACATCAAATATATTTTTCTCGATATAAAGAAAAAGCTATGGTAACAAAGCAAATGATGTATTAAGAATGTATAAATAGCTATAAAAAACTGTAAAAAGAAACATATCTGCTAACAGTGAATGTGGTTTACATGTGTGCTCCTGATCTTTTGAGTTTTACTTGAATCTAGTTAGGATTTACTTTCTTGCTTACTTAATTACATACATGTGTACACATCTTTTCTTATTAAATACATGGCCAAGTTTCATTAAAAAATATATTAACTATTTCTTAATACATTGTATAGTGAAATCTGTAAGTGCAATTGCAGTCAAATTTTCTGTTTGAAATTAATATCAGCTTTGGAAAGATTTCAAACATAAGTATAATGTTCACATTATATTGGATTTTTGTTTAACAATGTATAAAGTTAAAGATTACACAGTTTTTACAGTTTACTCTGTGTTTGTTTTTACAGTTTACTCTGTATTTGTTTTTACAGTTTACTCTGTGTTTGTTTTTACAGTTTACTCTGTGTTTGTTTTTACAGTTTACTCTGTGCTTGTTTTTACAGTTTACTCTGTGTTTGTTTTTACAGTTTACTCGGTATTTGTTTTTACAGTTTACTCAGTATTTGTTTTTACAGTTTACTCTGCTTGTTTTTACAGTTTACTCGGTGTTTGTTTTTACAGTTTACTCGGTATTTGTTTTTACAGTTTACTTTGTGTTTGTTTTTACAGTTTACTCTGTGCTTGTTTTTACAGTTTACTCTGTGTTTGTTTTTACAGTTTACTC
>MJUT01006174.1:175470-196680 GCA_002080005.1 Gigantidas platifrons | reverse complement strand
AAAAAAAGATGAAAATAAGAAATTCCCATAGAGTCCATAAGTCGAGTCATGGCGGCCATCTTGGATATGCGATCGGCACAAAAATAACAAATTTAGTAGGACCATCCAGTCATCATTTCTATAATGTTACAATTCCATTGGCTGAGTAGTTTCTGACAAGAAGATTTTCAAATTTTCAACCAATCAGAACACATTATTGGCCCTGGAGGCCATGTTGGGTGGGGATCTCAACCATTAAAAAATTAACTTCAGGTAGGGGGTGGGGTATGACCCCCCTCCCCCGGGGGCCTGAGCTATAAGGCATTTAATTTGCCTAGTCACCCTGATCATAAATATATACGGTTTAGGGTGGGTATCTGATCACATTTTTTTTATACAGATTCATTTTAACTGTATTATAATACTAAAGTAAATTATGTCAATATTTAAATAGAGTTATCTCTTTCCACAGATTAAATTGGAGTTATCTTTCTTTCCACAGAAAACAGATTTAGAAGATCTTTGAAGGTATTTCCCATAGGGTCAAATGTTAAACTTTGTCCCCCAGTGACGGCCATTTTGGACTTCAAATCAGCACCAAAAATATAATTTTGGTAGAGGACCATCCAAGGAACATTTCTGCAAGAGATCATTTTTACTGACATTGTGGCTTCTGAGAAGAAGATCTTTGAAGGTATTTACCATAGGGTCCAATGTTAAACTTCATCCTGCTGTGGCAGCCATCTTGGATTTTGGATAGGCACCAAAAACATAATTTTGGTAGAGGACCACCCAAGGATCCTTCACACCATAAAACAATGCCATTGGCTGTGTAGTTTCTGACAAGAAGATCTTTGAAAATTGAGCCAATCAAAACACATTATTGGCCCTGGCTACCATGTTGAATTCCTGATCGATAACAAAAAACATAAATTTTATAGAGGACCTCCTGATGCACATTCCTGCCAAGTTTGGTTCCATTTGGCTCAGTGGTTTCTGAGGAGAAGATTGAAATGTGAAAAGCTAACGACGGACGACGGACGACGACGACGGACGCCAAGTGATGGCAATAGCTCACATGACCCTTTGGGTCAGGTGAGCTAAAAATCAAACTAAAGTCCAAGCTTTAACCAAGAACAATAAAACCTCCTCAAAATCACAGAATTCTCTTAAAGATTTTATGAGACTTGAAAAGCTCCTTAATATTTAAAGGGAGTAAGGTATTTAACGCCACTTTCAACAATATTTCAGCTATATTGTGTAGGTCAGTTTTATTGGTGGAGGAAACCGGATGGCCTGGAGAAAACCACCGACCTGCTGCAAGTTTCTGACAAACTTTATCACATAATATTAGCATGATTAGGCAGAATTAATGTACATTGTATAACATAAAGTCATGATAAACAACAGGTTGAATTTTTCAATATGTCAAATTGAATTACTGTATTGTGTTAGCTGCGGAACAGTAGTTTTTATTGTTTTTTATGTTATCGCAGAGCTACAGATTTGGCCTGTTTAAAAATTTCGGAATTGCAACCACAACTCGAGTTGCAATGTGTATATTTACGTCTTTAAATGGGATAAATGCTTATTATATTAACTCTGCCTATCTTAGCTACAAGGAAAGCATAGAAATATAAAATCAACTTCGGACAAATTTGCAAAACCCGACAATTAATTTCCATAAAAGCGTGTGCAAAGTTAAGTGCCATCCGAAGTCGATTCTATATTTCTATGCTTTTCTTGTAGTTAAGATGGCGAATACTTACTATTGACATCAAATTTATTATAATTTTTGGTGATACACTACCATCTAATAATTCTATTCTTACGAGAATTTATCAATAACTCGTAATCCAATTGGATATCGTCACTTATTCTACGTCATTTGAAAGGAATTTATAAATCAATATTTCCGTTTGTCGGACTACTTTTTTTCATATTCCTACGCTGTAACGCTACAATTGTTTGAGGCTCTCCTTGGGTATTTCTTTAATAGTATTTAGCGTAAAAAACAAACAGGATGTCCAAGAATAAGAATTATAAGGATTAAACACTGTGTTTTTAGGAAATTATGTACATGTATGTATAAACTCTGGCAGCTCACTCACAAACTTTACATAAAGTCCTTTGGACTTTATTAAATTTGTGAGTGAGCTGCTGGAGTTCATACATAGATAATTTCCTAAAAAACAGTGCTTAATCCTATAACAACATCCTGTTTGGGGTCATGTCAGGATTCATATTTTCAACGAACATTCAGCAACACGTCTACATCGTTAGATGTTAGTGCATCAACAAGGAAAAATATAATAAAGATACAGGACACATCTAATTTTAATTAGATTATACAGTGCAGTGGCTATTATGTTGTTATCACGGTTATCACATGGAAACCATGCTTCATAGTTAGAAAGGTATCAATTATATAACCATAGCAATAATCAGATATGGGATTTCTGAGTTGAATATATTGTAACAAAAATCAGGTCGATACCAACAATGTAATATCATCCAGTGTATTCAATACACACAAGTTTCATGAACAAGAATGCCTCGGCTAGCTCAGATATCCCAATTATTGTCAACAAATTCCTATGACAGGGTTCGGCCTGTGCTTTCGCTCCAGGACTTGTGGACACTACATGTATCCGGTATCAAACACAAGAATAAGGGTCCATATTCATGCACTATGTCAACCAGTTTATCGTGAAAGTATACGTTCAGGGTATCTTCTCACCACTTGTAAATTTGACCAAAGGAGGTAAAGAGTATCCTTGGGATTTATTCCAAGACTAAGTCAGCTATGTGACTAGGTCTAATCACTTCAAATGTCCTTGTTTGGTGTATGAGAGTTGAAACCACTAAGTCACTCTCTAATAACCCTATTAGATGGAGGAGTTCCACTAGTATATTGGATATCAGAGGGTATCCTCTGATTTGACAAGCTAATTTAGTTCTGTGAGGAAACCAGAGTTCCGGGTATCATCGTCAATCGAACGATCGCCAAGCTAATTTATTTATATAGGGAAACTAGAGTATCATATATCACCACTAGGCGAACAATCGCCAATCTAATTTATTTATGTAAGGAAACTATAGTATCATATATCACCACTAGGCGAACAATCGCCAATCTAATTCATTTATGTAAGGAAACCAGGGTACCGAATATCACCTGTATGTTCATCTATAACAAAAGTAAATAACGGTACTTGTATTCCGGAACTATTAATCAATACTTCCACATTTATTATATTTTATTACACAAAATTCACGTATACAAATCAACAGTTAAAATATGGCAGTATTTATCTTGTTTATTCCAACCTTTAATTGATCCTTAATCAGTTTCTTCTTTGTGTCTGAACGTATCTCAACTATAAAACTAACCATGGATGTCGACTTATGACCCAATTTCTCAAACTAGGAATCTTATCACTAATTGGACGTAATTGATCATTATCTGGTCTCTGGGTATTTATCTCACCCCTCAAGATTGAAATCTCACAATATTCCTGACTATAAGGACTAATATTGAAATTACACAACCTAAATTCTAATAGTACACTATTTGACCTCTGTTAACCTCTAGATAGAAATTTTCCCAAATCATGTGTTTCTTTATACGTAAATTTCTGGAAAACTATACCACCTATATGTCGTGAACTATTCACTCATTTTCCGTGTTTATTTTTCATTCATATTTTCCCCGGATTAAATGTACCCAAATCTCGCATATCATAAACGAACAAAAATGGGAACCAGTTAACCCCAAACTTTCAGATACTGAGATGTTCATTTCAAACATGTCAAAAGTGAAATTTACATAGACATGTCATCGATAACAAAGAAGATTATGATGACTACAAATCTTTTTTTTTTTTTTTTTTACAAATAATCAAGATAATTTCTCAATTAATCAAAACGTGGATTGACTGGATTCGTAATAATATTGACACTCGTTTTCAAGGGAAGATGTATGCATGTCTTACCATAAAACCATATTCAACGTCTGTTTCTAGAATATTCCTAACAACACTCACGATTTTAAGTTTAAATTAAATTTAACGAATTCAAATACCGAACTGCGCGTCGTCCATCTCCGACTGATTTTTAACCAAAAAATTACACGAAATTTTAAACCATGAAGAAAAATGTTTCTGAACTCCTACCACAGATGTTTCACTTTCAGTTCCCCAGTCTAGAATGAATATTCTTTTAGCCGACTAGAACGAGCTAGTCGGGAGGGCGCGAAATATTCCGATCTCTCTAGGCTTACCCATTTAAATTATTGAACTAAAGAAATCCCCTTCATTTGATTGGTTGACATGGCTAAATAAATATTTCCGAATATACTAGGGGTTCTTGACGGGTTGTTTGAAATGTAACGTCTCGGAAATCAAGAGGCCAAGTAGGGCAAGATTAAAAAAGTAAAGAAACAAGAGGCCAAGTAGGGCAAGATTAAAAAAAGTAAAGAAACAGCATAAATAGTAAAGAGCTGACCCCATTAACGTTACAATATTCTTAATCTATAATGATAAATGTGCTATGCTACTATATTTAATAATGTAATGCAATAATATATCATATATAATATATTGATAAATACTAAAATAGTTGATGTTGACCTACCCAAACACACCATATTTCTGATGTTAGAACATAAAAAACATTCCACCAAAAACTTTCATATGGCAGTTTAAGTTCAAAATCATCGGATAGAGGTTCTTTAAGCACGTCTGAATCTACGCCTGGGTCATTTTGTTCCAAATTTTCCGATGTATCAACAGGGTACGTTGGGTCTTTAGCCAGATCTGCCGGTTGAAACGTTTGAACACATTGGTAAGCGTAAAATACAGAACATGATAGTAAGAGGACAGATATACTGGTGTATGTTCGAAGACTAGGCAATGGTATCCGTTCTAAGAGTATGACAGGCATGATTTTGTTGACATAAATATCAAATCACTCTGCCTGTCGGTTTGTCAAAATAGTCTCGTCCCGTTTGATTTTTGTTGTTGTTTTGTTTTTAGCAATTAATGCCACAAGTTTTAGATACAGCTGTCTTTTATCATAAAAATTGCTTTCTTTTGATAGAGACAAAATATATAACATAATATAGATTAAATATATCCTTTTTATTCTGTCATAAATGACGAAATTTGGAAAATAATGTTTCTACGCAATTTTCCTATCCAAACGAACACACCTACATTTACTTGTTTCGTAAATATATTTTATTTCACAGTGTCAATTTTTATTATATAAATGTAAACTAATTTAACTTAAAATATTTTAAACCTAAATATATTACTTTTAGGGCAAAATTTACCTACATTGATTCGAAACTAACTCATCTTTTTAAACCCTTGAAAATTGGGATTACGCAACCTTAGCTGCAGAGGCCGGTTGTACGACACAACTGCACATGAAATAAAACAACATTGGATTGATGCTAAAAAGAGTACAATGAAGGCCCTAATAGGTAGTTAACGCTGAAAAAAATAAACACGTCAGTCATTGTAGAACATGATTTTAGTTAAAAAAAAATTATGGAACCCAAGGTTCCATGTCAACTCGTATCGATCGTCACGGTATATGTTTTCGTCTCATCCATTTTATTTTGATTTACACAGCGCACGTGTTATTTTTTACCTGTCTTCCGGTTTCTATTTCTAGATAGTAAACAGAATGGCAACGTGACGTCTGTCAAAAATGTTTAAGATTGCTTTTAAAGACATAAGTATACTGGGTTTACCTCATTCCGATGGTCTTACGGAAACACACTTTGTAAAATATACGATACCTATCGTTTGAATGAATCTGTATTCATATGAACTAATAAAAAAATAATAATATCCTTTTAAAACAGGAGTTTTAACCTTGTGTTCAAGTTATGGATTGTTGACAGTTTTCCGATGGGACCTTTTTTGACCTTAACCACGTTTCGATGTACTGGGAATTCCCTGTTATGGAGAGCCATTGGGGATAATATGCTTGACTGCTTTGGCGGGTTATTTATATCAGATACATTTGAACCAAATAAAATATTTTTTTATTATTTTAAAAATTCTGTATAACACACTTAGATGGAAAAAAGATTTAAATGTAAAAAATTGATTTTTTTTAATTGTTTGGGATTAAATTTTATGCACTTTTTGGCAATTTTCATTTTAAATTTCACATATTTTAAGAGTAGGAAGAAACATATGATGGTATAATTCCAAAAAACAATGCTTGATCTTTTTTTCTAACGTTGTTCACTCATGTCGTATATAGCTTTAATTCCAGTCGTATTATCGAAAAAAAAAAAAAATCTCATAATTGTTAATCTTGTTTTCCATAGTATTTTCCTGCGCACAACCGTAAGTGCAACTTTATTGTCATTGGTAACTAGGAAGCTGGATAGCAGACGAACACAAAACAGTTTTCACATGTTCAATAAACGATATCTAAGTTGGTTTTTAAGATTTATCAAATGAGATGGCATATAAGGGTGAATGAGAAGTTGAGATTTATTATTATATATAATAAAACAGCAAAAGCTTACCTGAAATGCAAGCATTTCCAAAAAGTAGGTGATGTAAACAAAGCGTGTCGTCAGTGAAACGTGACCTGCATCCTCGGACCGGCGACTGCGTAAACGGAGGTACGCAAATCACAAAAAGAAAATACCTCGGAACGAGGTATAACACGGAATGAGGTGAAGACAGTATACCAAAAATAGTGAACTTGTCACGGTATATGTTTTCGTCTCATCCATTTTATTTTGATTTACACAGTGCACGTGTTATCTTTTACCTGTCTTCCGGTTTCTATTTCTAGATAGTAAACAGGATGGCAACGTGACGTCTGTCAAAAATGTTTAAGATTGCTTTTAAAGACATAAGTACCAAAAATAGTGAACTTACCTACTGAACCATACTTTCGTAATGCCAAAAAAATACTTCATTTATAAAGTAGCTGGAAAAAAATCCTGAAAGGCTACATAAAATTTAACTATGTCGTCTGCATCTCAGACACCTGCTCTACCTGTCGTGTGATTGTCATGGTGTCACTTATCGTACTTGTAAACAAAAGAGCTGACTGAAATGTGCCGGTTTCTTATATAAAATGCACGTCAACAGCAGTGCATTTTGGTTTCAGCACTAAAAAAACAACAAAAGTGAACACAATTTTGAAAGTGGTCATTTTCAAACATTCTGTTATTTTATTTAGATGTAGTATGATTTATAGATGGCCAGAACCATGAAATTTTAAAACCAGCCATTTCCGGATTTTAAATTCGTTTCCATCCCGTATATCGGCCATGTTTTTTACTTTATGCGAAAACATATGACGCCATTTTACTGACAGCAGACGTTGCCAGATAATCGAGAATATATTAAGATTCAGGAATGGCTTTTCAAACAATCTTATGTACAAAGAAATATTTAACTAGCCATTCTTTGAAAATTCCAATCGTCATATGAATGAAGGGTTAACACTGTCAATCGCCAGATCGGAAAATCGATAATACGACGAAAACCCATAACACAAGGATACCTTTTCCAACTCGTACCCTACCAACTCGTACCTTCACTATTTTACCCATAACTAGTGCCTAATGTAATTAACTCGAACCTTTTTTTTACCAACAAGTACCCATTACAAATGGTAGGTTTATGCACAGTCGCTTGAATTTCAATGATTTAAATAAAGGAAGAGTAAAAAAAATATTGTATATATATAGTATATAGGGGAAGTTATGAAATGCATTTTTGCGCCAAAATGTAAACAATCGTCATTAGGCCTAAACGGACGCAAAGTGATACGCTTCGTGGATATTTTTCTACACTGGACATGTTTTTTTATTCATCCGTATTGTAAGAACCTTCATTCCGAGCATTCTACAAACGTATGGGCCATTTTTTCACTGACGTTCAGCATCTGAGTTTGTTACAGTCGCCATGGTGGTACTCTTCAGCAGTGAATGAAAAGTTTTCTAATTTCGAGTCAACAACAGCAATTTTCCGGACCAGGACAAGACATCAAGGGACTCAAAATATCTAGCACATATGTAAAGTTGTGTACCCCTACTTACAATGTATGCAGAAGCAAGGTTTTGCTGTGTTTTTCTTACCATGAAACAAGCTACAAAACGTCATCATCGAATTTTGGTGTCATTTTTATATTTTGCGCCATTTCAACTTTGTAGACTATCTCCCCTTATATTCGTACAAGTGAAACATTGAACAGTCAAATATTGGTTTCTAAATTTCTCAAATGATCTAATTAATCGATTAAAATTCATATGAAGTGATTACTGCTAAATTTATGACTTTACAGTGTATGCTTTGAAATAGTATTTCTCATCCACTGCTGAAGAGTACCACCATGGCGACTGTAACAAACTCAGATGCTGAACGTCTGTGAAAAAATGGCCCATACATTTGTAGAATGCTCGGAATGAAGGTTCTTACAATACAGATGAATAAAAAAACATGTCCAGTGTAGAAAAATATCCACGAAGCGTATCACTTTGTGTCCGTTTAGGCCTAATGACGATTGTTTACATTTTGGCACAAAAATGCATTTCATAACTTCCCCTTTATACTATATATATACAATATTTTTTTTACTCTTCCTGTATTTAAATCATTGAAATTCAAGCGACTGTGGTTTATGCATATTATAATAAACATTTACTGTACCAATAACCACAGGCATTTGACCGATGGACCTTAATTTTCCCGTGTTTGACACGGGGGTACGTATTTTCAGGGCTAGTAACGATGTAGGGCCTCTATTTAATTGTGGGTCCTGGGTCCACACGAATACTAGAAAAATACTCAAGGTAAGAAACAAAATTGTCCACAAACCCAGAGGTTGACTTATTTTCTGTTACGCTGCACGCGATTGGTCAATTCTTTTCCGGAAATTTGCCTTGACCAATCGCGTGCCGCGTAATAGAAAATAGATGGTCGACCTCCGTGTTCGTTGACAATCTGTCTTGGGAACATATAGTCGGGGGGTATATATGCAAATTAGTACGAATATGAGAGTAAACCAGTGGCACAACAGCTGATGGGGGTCCACAAGGTTAGTGCATTCCATCCGTTTATTTTTCAGAAATCAGGGAAATCGACAATAATAAGAAATTTAGCAGTACGCCGCCATTTTCAGTGATTTTGTTTCTTACCTTGAGTATTTTTCTAGTATTCGTGTGAACCCAGGACCCACAATAAAATAGAGGCCCTACATCGTTACTAGCCCTGAAAATACATACCCTTGTGGCAAACACGGCAAAATTAAGGTCCATCAGTCAAATGCCTGTGCCAATAACAAGAATTTAAAATATAGAATATGAAATCGGGGAACTAGTTTTGTTAAAAAATATTCAGAGGTAGAAAAAAAGGTATTAATCTGATGGACAAAGCATGCTTTAACAGGAAAAAATTCTATAAATTCGTGAAATAAAAAATATCAGTATGAAAATAATTATTCGATAACAATTTTTCCACTCATAATAAAATAAATAAATAAACTTTATTGCGAATTATTCCCATGTGGGTTAAGCATTATTATCCATTTTCAAATTTGTGGAAGATTGAACAATTTTCTGAAATTGGCTAGATGTAAATGAAACAAGAATTTAAGAATAAAGCCATAGTTCCTTCCGAAGAAAGTTGATGCTTTTACAAGCGTAACTCGTCAGCATTTGAAGTTCTTGATACCGCCTTTAATATCAGCTTGTTGTTTAAGTTAACAATACAAATTAATTGTATGCACCTTTATATTGTTGTTTTATTCATTTATTACAAAAATATATATAAATGTGTGATTTTTCTGAAATAAAAACGTATGAGTTGGTTGTTTTTTACACATAAAAGAGTATGAGTTGGTCATACTATATAGAATAAATACAACACATTAACATGTAGAATAATTAAGGTACGAGTTGGTCATAATACATAGAGAACGAGTTGATATGGTACAAAGGTACGAGTTGGTAAAAATAGGGTACGAGTTGGTAAAAATGGGGTACGAGTTGACCTGTACCCCAAGAATACAGTCTACAAATTACTACATTTTTTACAATGAACAACATAATGTTTAAGAAAATAGTGTCTGGTGTAAAAATAAAGAGAAAGCATCCAATTCAAAAATTTATATAAATCGGTTTATATTATGTATTTATTGTCACATTGATTGCAGCTATGCATCAATACTAGCTGCAGACTGTAGCTCGAAATGGTCCTTATTTTTATTTTATTTTTTTCGGACTATATAGATCTCTAAATGGTCCGCAAAAAAATAAGGACAATTTAGAGCTACGGTTCCGCAGTTAACTTTTGTCATACTATTGATGAATTTGCAGTACCATCACTGATCTGCAATTATTGTACCACCCGCACCAAATATTATATCTACATACAAAAGAGTTTTTCCTAATTAAAATATATACTTTTTTGTCTGGTAAAAATAGAGCAACATATAAATATGCAATAACATTTTTTTATTCACTTTTATTTGAATTTGAATATAAGAAGGTATAATCTGGTGATTGTATGTTGACCAGAAGTGCAAGGACAAAAAAATCCAAGTTTGTTACTTCTAATAGATTTAATATCAATTAGTCATGCATATCCAAGATATAAAACTTGCATGTATATGTATAATTAATTTGTAAGTTTGAATTCGGACTGTGGCATATTATGATCTATATAGCCAATGTGTATTATATTTTTAGCTCGACAGTACCAAAGGTCAGTGTGAAGTATTGAAAGCACTCTATGTCTGTCTTCTAAATTTACTGGGCCAATTGGATGCATGAATGATGTTTGTGAGGTAGTCTATAAAGACTCCTCATTTCATCTTGATCAGGCAAAAAAAATGGCCACCATGGGAAATTCTTGTTTCTAATTGACTGAAAGTTTAGACATCTTCCCTACAAGTCCAAATGATTGGTTAGTTGGTACATCTGGCAAAAACAAGGCCACCATGAGCAATTCATGTTCAATGCTGATTGGCTAAAACTTGTTTGGTAGTTGGTGCAAATACCATGTGATATATGTAAAGTCCGTCCTCAACAAAGAATCCTCATGTCGTCTTGATCCAACATAAAGCATGGCCTCCATGGTCAATTCTTGTTTCTGATTGGCTGAAACTTTAAAAATCATGGTTGACTCTAAAATTGAGAATACAACCTTTAACTTTGTTTTTAATAGATGTTTATTTTACTTACAGGAGGTGGAACCGGTTTTGTTGGCAGACATTTAAAGAAAGCTCTGCAAGAAAATGGATTTAAAGTCACGCTTATTTCCAGGCAATCTGGACCAGATACATTAACATGGGTAGGCAATGGTTTTAATAGGCTGGTAATTGTGATATGTAATAAATCCAGGACTTAGACTTTCATAGCTTATGTCATTGTCATTTCTGTGTACAATGTATATGGGTTTTTCCAGAATATAGCTGATAAAAAGATATTTATTTGTATTGTTTTATTGTAGCCCTTTTGAGTAATTTACTAAGTATTTGGGCTTTATGTCTTTGTCTCATCTGAAAATAATTGGCCCAATATAACCAAACTTTGCAAATTTGTCCCTTGGGTAGTTCTCAACAAATATATTTATATTTATTCTTATAGGAATTTCAACATTGTCATAGGATCGTATGTGTTTTGATTGTCTGAATTTAAAACCTTCATGGCCTTTGGAATTGTTACATTGCGGCAATGCTCATCAACTGGTCCTTTACAAAGTGTATGTTTTCTGTTCTCCAAATACTATTATAACTTAGCTTAGATTTATCTCTATAATCACTAGTAGTCAGTCAGTGGATATGCTGTTTTTGTTTTGTGTAATGTATGAATATTTGAGAATATTTTTTTGTTCTTTGCAGAATGATATCAGTAAAAATGGAATTCCAAATGATGTTACAGCTGTGGTGAACTTATCTGGAGAAAATATTCTAAACCCACTCAAAAGGTACAGTGACCTTACCAGACGTTAATGTAAGAGAAACATTGTTAAATCACACCTGACCCATATGAGCTATTGTGATGTCATGCCCATCATCAACTGTGTTATTGTTCCTTAGCTGTTTATTCTTTCACCTTTTTCTCTCGGTGAAGTATTGTTCTTGAAATTTAGAAATTGCATACAATTTAACTGATAACATTTAATTTTTCTGAAATTATCATACACGTATATAGAGGTCTAAATTTCAATACTTGTATGTTAGTTCATATTGATTATACATAAAATTCGAGTTATGTTATGAACTAAATGTTAGTTCATTTTGGTATTGTACGTAAAAATCAAGTTATGAACTCTCGTGCTTACTTATATGCTTTAGAAATAGGTTTCAACAACATTTTTTATGAAGAAAAAAAAGCTGTCATTTTTATGTGAATTATGAGTCATGTTAAAAGTAAATCTTGCTTGCTTGATGGTGTTTAATGCCACTTTCAACAATATTTCAGTTATATCGTGGCAGAAAATCTTTAATATTGCTTTCAAATACATAGTATATGGGAAAACATTTTCAATTAACTCTGCATGAAAGTAGACACATTGCCTGTATTAAATGGAAGTAACTCTTATAAAAGGGTGAAGAAAACATATAATTTTTTAATCAAAGTCGGAAATGAGCAAATGGTTTATTACAATCTCTATTTGTTTATATATAATTAAATAGAATTTATGTTACATGTATATATTGTTCTAGATGGAATGAAGATTTCAAACAACAAGTGGTTAAAAGTCGAGTAGAAACAACCAAGATTTTAGCTAATGCGATAACATCATCTAAGATTCCTCCTAAAGTGTTTGCCACTGTATCTGGAGTTGGTAGGTATACAGTTATAGGAGGGGGTCAATATACAGCTTGATTAGGAAAATATATATTAAACACTGATGGTCAACAATTCCACCAATATCAACAAAATGAACAATCACATCTCACCTCATCTCATACAACTTAGAAAAGACCACAAGATTATGAATTGAACAACTGAACAAATACATATACTTTTGGAAAATTGCACATTGTTATTTTTTCTAAGACATAGCACATGTACATAATTTCTGATTCAGCAAGTTAGGCTTATTTGACAAATTTTTATATAAAAGTCTACTTTTTGAAAACACTAGACCAACTATTACACACTTGTCTTGTCTTTTGTGTCCTTTTGAACAAGTGTATCCACCAGCCAAAATAGTCATCTTTTTAAAAGATATAAAAATTTTGAAATAGCCAAAACTACAACAGTTTAGAGAGAAAAGATAACTCGATGATCATACTTTTCAGGCTGAGGACAGATAGTACACATCCCCAAATCATGAAACAATATCGATATGTATTGGAATAATGTAAACGAAAACAAAAAATGAAAATAAAGTGTCTTATCTTTTTGTAAAGTAAAGACAATGATTTACTTAAAGTAAGATATAAAGGATCTAACACCGGTAAGAGGGCAAGACGGAAAAATCTCAGACACCCAAGGGAAAAATTTCTGGTCTCCAACGAGGCTCGCCGAGTTGGAGACCAATAGAAATCTTTCCCGCGGGTGTCTGAGGTTTTTCCGTCTTGCTCTCTTACCGGTGATTGATTCTTTTTCTCACTAATTTAACATGAGGATATTTTTATTTGACAGCTATGCACTTTTAGCAGACGATGTAAACAAACAGAGTTATTTCCCCTTAATTTGTGTAAGCATGTGTTTTTGATGAAAGGGATGCATGTTTCTATTGTAACCTAATTTTCGGGGGCAGTTGATAAGTGGCTGACTAGATAAATACACAAAACGTAAATATTTAAGCGATTTTATTGATACAATGACATTTTGCGAAACGTAACATTTTTGCGGGGAAAGTAGCATGAAATTCTTATCTCACCCACGGGTTGAGACAAGGATATCTCACACGGCTAAAAATAGGAACTGTGTTATCTCATTAGTGAGAAAATGATTTTTATAGTTGAGATAGTATCCAAATGAAGTGTGTTGAGCTATAACACATATAAACTGTACTATGATTTGAATGTTTATGATACAGTTTGTCAAAGTAATTGTTCTTCAAATTAATTTTTTTTTTATTTAAGCTGCATACAAACCAAGCCCTACAGTAGAATACACAGAAGACAGTAAAGTAGAACCTTATGACTTCTTGTCACAGTTGGTGGTAGACTGGGAGAATGCTGCTAAGCTACCAGAATCTCTAAATGTCAGACAAGTCATTGTCAGATCAGGTTTGTTGTTGTGAGACTAGAAAATAATTTGTTTCTTACAATCTTTAGTTACAGTCAAACTTGTCTATAGCGACCATTGAAGGGAGTTCTGAAAAAAGGTCGCATAAGACAGGGAGTCGTTGAATAGAGGTTATGATATTTGCTCCCAAAATCTCAAGAGGAAAAACCTAGTTCAGGTATATAATCCGCATCAACTTTTAACCTGTTTTTGTGGAGGACAAATGCATGAATAGAGTTTAAATTATGGCAAGAAAAAGGTATAATGAAATAAAAAATATGTTCAATTATCGTTAAATATTTCCGTCCTTTGTGGGTGAAATTAAAAACAAGAGCACAGCCCACAGGTGCTGGATGCTCGACTTTTTCGTATCTGATATTAAACTGCAAGCAATTTACATAATTATTGAGAAATTGCATTTTTTTTAAAAATTCTAAGTCAAAAAGGGGGAATAACTCAAATATGGATGGAGTTGTCTTCTCTTGTCAACAGATTGGGGTCAACACTTTCTACAAGTGTATTGTTTTAAGTTAATAGCTTTGATAGTTATTGAGAAATTTTAATTTTACTAAAAAAAATATCCCAAATTTCTATGTACTATGTCGAAACAAGGGCAGATAACTCTGGATATGCACATCACAGGGTCACCTGCCTTGTTGTAATGGGTTCCCCATTTAATAGTGAACAGTACATATTGAGTTTCATTTCAATGCCTATCATAATTATTGAGAAATTGTATTGTTTGAAGGGTCATCTGCCTTGTTGTAATTGGTTCCTCTTTTAAAAGTGAACAAGTATTCCAAGTTTCAAATGGATACCTTCGATAGTTTTTGAGAAATTTGACTCTGACAAAAAACTTAACCGACCCAAACGCTGACGCCAGAGTGATGACAATAGCTCGACTTTTTTTCTTCAAAAAGTCGAGCTAAAAAAGAATAATTATATTAAATGATCGAGTTTTTTACTTAATTGTCTTAATTGTTATCGTAATTAGAATTAATCATTATGATTAGAAGAATGAAATTTCCTGACAAAACATTTTCAACTTCAATCACTTGCCGAAAGCTATAAATAGTCTAATCACACAATCGGCATGTGTTTACCTTGATCTGTTACCGCACGTCAAACGAATGTTGACAGAAATATATGCTGGGAACCAGTACTTCATAATTCAATAATTCAATAATTTTCAAAATCACGATTATTTATTTATTTGAAAGATTAAAACAGTATTTTCTATAGTAAGCAATTTTAAATATTTAATATAAATAAGAAATAAACCCAAATAAACAAAACAACAATAATAAATCATCACGTGAACAACTTACCTGTAAAAAAAAATGGCGGTCTTACACAATAACGCTAATCGTGACTTCATTTAATATGAAAAATCTATTATTATGAACTAGTAACAGGTATGGACTTTGGGAGTGAGATGTTGTCAGTAGATCATGCAAATACAAACAAACAAAATCCGGTTCGGCTGTTTTCGATTATGAAAGTCAATTAACACAGGATTTACCTTTGAAACAGTGGAAAAAAGACAGTCGTTAGTCGCGAAAGGCAGGGGGTCGTTGAATACAGTTAAAGTATGTAGTAAAATTCGTTGGGAGGAATGAAAATGGTTGGATAAGACAGGAAGTCGCTGAGACAGGTTTGACTGTACAGTGGAACTTGTGCAATCCGACACCCGAGTTTTCCGACATCCTGTGACATCCGACAAAAATTTATGGTCCCAAAGTAATAATGTTAAGTAAAATAAAACCTGAGTATTCCGACATCCTGTACAATCCGACACATTTCCCTGGTCCCTTGGTGTGTCGGATTAGACAGGTTCCACTGTATATGTATTAATAAATCTGTAGAAGTGGCTATGTTTTTATGGAAGTATAATAGCAGGATAAAAATATTTAGTTAAATAATCAATTACCTAAAGAAGTCGGGCCGTCGTGATCGTAGGATAGTTGGATTTACAACTACCTGTGTAATCAGTGTCTATCACCACTAACGTTGTGAATTCGAATCCTGTTCATGGCGAGATGTACTCAATACAATATTATGTGATAAAGTTTGTCAGTGACTTGTGACTGATCGGTGGTTTTCTCTGGGTATTATGGTTTCTTCCACCAATAAAACTGACTGCCACAATATAACTGAAACAATAACTTTAGTTCTGTATATTGGATCTTTACCAAACTTGGCCACATGATTCCCCTGTGGAAGGGGTAGAACCCTATTTATTTTGGGGTCATTAGGTCAAAGGTCAAGGTCACCGTTACTATAAATATAATTTTTGATAACAGGGTCGTTTCCGCACGATAACTTTAGTTCTGTATATTGGATCTTTACCAAACTTGGCCACATGATTCCCCTGTGGAAGAGGAAGAACCCTATTTATTTTGGGGTCATTAGGTCAAAGGTCAAGGTCACTATTGATAGAATTTTTGACAACAGGGTCGTTTCCGCACGATAACTTTAGTTCTGTATATTGGACCTTTACCAAACTTGGCCACATGATTTCCCTGTGAAAGGGAAGAACCCTATTTATTTTGGGGTCATTAGGTCAAAGGTCAAGGTCACCGCTACTATAAATAGAATTTTTGACAACAGGATCGTTTCCGCACGATAACTTTAGTTCTGTATATTGGATCTTTACCAAACTTGGCCACATGATTTCCCTGTGGAAGGGGAAGAACCCTATTTATTTTGGGGTCATTAGGTCAAAGGTCAAGGTCACCGTTACTATGAATAGAATTTTTGATAACAGGATTGTTTCCGCACGATAACTTTAGTTCTGTATATTGGATCCTTATCAAACTTGGCCACATGATTCCCCTGTGGAAGGGGAAGAACCCTATTTATTTTGGGGTCATTACCATTATACCGTTTGATAATTTATATATGGACGGGCGTATTTTGTGATGCACACATTTCTTGTTAATTATATTTCCATTTTCTATGAGACAAGAAAAGAAAGAACAGGGTCAGATTTTGCTATGGATATTTTCATCTTTTTATTTTTTATGTATTCTTTATAAAAAATAATTTTATCGTTGAAAGCATTCAAGAATTATACTGTATTTACAAATTTATATACAGTTATTGTCAGGACACACAAATACACATGTATAGTAAAGTCTAATTTTGCTTGGAACATAACATTATAAAATTAATGTTATGTTCCTATAAAAAAAAAAATTATTAATCCAATCATGGTCCCACAGGGGGCAGTTACATAAATATAACAATTATGATTAATACAGTAGACAGTACATTGCTATAAACAGTAAATGTCAATAATTTTAATTGATAGTATACCCCGTAATGATACAGTATATGTGGTACTATTGTACCTGATCTCTGCCAAAGTGCAATCCAGGAAAATCAAAGAAACGATATCACACATACCAACAAAAAAATAAATAAAAATGTAATCCTTGTAATGCATATCTTAGTTTGTACTAAGAAGTTGATAGTATATTTGGACTTATGGATGAAACATTGGATATCTGCAAGGGCCACCAAGGGACGGTGCTTATGGATATGTTCCATTGAACATTCTACCTCGTGCCCCCAGCAGAACTCCAAGGTTATATAATATACAGATATATAAAGAGATATATTGCTACTCAGCCAGACACCAAGGGACAGTGCTTCTGGAGTTGTCCAGCATATATAGCTGAGGCAGAGAAGCAAGACATCAAGAGAGAGAGAGAAAAAAAAACGGACGGACAAAAATAAATATATAAATAAATAAAGAAAATAAAAATCTATCTGCAGTGTTTTCTCAAGAACACACCAAAATGTGTAAGTATGTTGTGATTTTCACAATTACAAATCCATTCTAATTTCTTTATTAGTTCACCTGAACCAAAGGTCCAGGTGAACTATTGCCATCACTTGGCGTCCGTCGTCTGTAAACTTTTCACATTTCAAGCTTATTCTCCGAAACCACTCTGCCAATTGGAACCAAACTTAGCAGGAATGTTCCTTAGATGATCCTCTACAAAGTTTTTGTTTTTCGTTCCACTCGGATATTCAACATGGCTGCCAGGGCCAATAATATGCTCTGATTGGCTGAAATTTCAAAGATCTTCTTCTCTGAAACTAATGAACTGGCTGAACCCAAACTGTAAATGAATGATCATTGGAATGTCCTTTACCAAGTTTCTGTTTTTTATGCCGATCGAAAATCCAAGATGGCCACCACCGCAGGACATAGATTAACATTGGACCCTATGGGAAAATGTTCAAATGCCTTCTTCTCAGAAACTACAAATATGATTAAAGCCAAACTGTACTTGAATGTTCATTGGATGGTCCTCTACAAGCTTTAGGTTTTTTGTTCCGATATGAAATTCAAAATGGCGGCTACTGCAGGACTTCGTTTAACATTGGACCCTATGGGGAAAATGTTTCAAAACGCTTCTTCTCTGAAACCACATGGACAATTGAAACCAAACTGCCCAGGAATGATCATTAGAAGGTCCTCTACAAATTTTTGTTTTATATGCCGATCGGAAATCCAAGATGGCCGCCACCGCAGGACATAGATTAACATTGGACCTTATGGAAAAATGTTCAAATGCCTTCTTCTCAGAAACTACAAATATGATTAAAGCCAAACTGTACATGTATGTTCATTGAATGGTCCTCCACAAACTTCAGGTTTTTTGTTCCGATATGAAATTCAAAATGGCGGCTACGGCAGGACTTAGTTTAACATTGGACCCTATGGGAAAAATGTTTCAAAACGCTTCTTCTCTTAAACCACATGGACAATTGAAACCAAACTGCCCAGGAATAATCAAAATTCAAGATGGCTGCCACCACAGGTTATAGTATTAACACAGGACCACATGGGGAAAATACAGAAATATGTTCTTCTCTGAAGCTATTGCACTGATTGAACCTAAAATGTGCATCAATCATTGGAAGGTCCTTTACAAACTTTGTGTTTTTATGTTGATCGGAATTCCAAGATGACTACCACTGCAGGACAAAGTTTTTACATAGGACCAATTGGTTCTTTTTATAACCAGGTGAACGATACAGGCTCTTGAGAGCCTCTGGTATCATTTAAGCTATTAAAATTTGGACATGTAGTCAATATTATATTGATCAATTCTTTCCTGTCTGCTTCATATTTAGAACATTTGAAAAGAAAATGTATTTCATCTTCAACTTCTCCTGAACTGCACTGTTGACAGAGCCTTTGGTGTCGAGGGATACCCTGGTACCTGCCCAACTCTATCAGCAAATGATGAGAGGAAACTCTAAATTTACATATACTCCTCCTGAGCTCAAAGTTCCTTATCAATTTCAAATATTTTTCACAACCAAAGCTAGTTTTCACTCTTGTATATGTTTGAAGTTTCCCATCAGAGCAGTTATTCATCTTTTCTTTCCACAGAGCCAAAAATGTTTCCCGAGACTTTTGACCACATAATCTTTTGTTAATTTTTTTTTGATTTTATGTTCAAAAACCCAGGAATTATTTGTAATATTTTCTGAAATGAGCTAAACCAAGATGATTTGTTGTTCATATATAGTTTCTTTGAATGCTTATAGGCTGACTGTAAAATTGGGAAAGAGTCCAGATATTCTAGTCTTTGCCAGTAGTTCAACATGGACTTTATTATCAAAGTAAATAGGAAATCTTCCAATTTCAGATAATACAGCTTGATTTGTGGATTTTCTATGTATTCCAAGATTAAATTTACCAAATTTGATGTGTAGCTTTTCACACATTAAATTATTAAAAAAGTGATCTAGTGTTATCTGCCTGTCATTTTTAAATTTGGCTGTCTGTGTATTAAATGAGCCCCTAATTTCACTTCCATATAGTAAAATAGGCTTAATAGTGTGATCAAATACATGAATACTTGTGCCTATATTTGGGTTGTGCGATAAAAAGTCCTAAGAACTAAACATTTCAGTTTCACAATTTCAATTAAAATATCACATTCACTACAAGTTTATGAAAATATCTTTTATATGTAAAGATATGCAAATTTGATGAATATTTCATTTTTATAAATCAACAGGAGTGGTACTAGGGAGAGATGGTGGAATGATCCAACAGTTATATTATCCCTTTTATTTTGGTCTCGGTGGAACGATTGGATTCAGTGGCAGTCAGTGGTTACCATGGATACATGTTACTGACCTAGCTGGAATCTTTGTCCATGCTATAACAAATGACAGTGTTAGTGGTGTATTAAATGGAACAGCAGAATCTGCTACATACTATGACTTTACAAAAGCTTTCGCAGGTGCATTGTGCAGACCTGCAATATTTCCAACGCCAGGTTTCGTAATGAATCTAGTTTTTGGAAGTGAACGTGCCAAAGTGATTCTTGAAGGACAAAATGTAAAGCCAATTAGAACTTTAGAAACTGGTTATAAATATGTATATTTTGATCTCAAATCTGCTTGTAAAAATTGTGTTGTTAGTTGATACATTAAATGATTTTCTTACATTTTTAGCAATCTTAATGTATACCCTATAAAAAACTTCCTCTGACAACACGAACCAGTCAATATAACTGCCCTCAATACCAACCATTCCTTTGACATGCCTCCAACATTAATTGTAAACAGTATAACCAACCACAACTTTAACCATTCCTCTGGCAAATATCAAACAGCAATGATGGACAATATAACAAACCACAACATGACCCATTTCTCTGGCAAATATCAAACAGCAATGACGGACAATATACCAATCACAACTTGAACCATTCTCTGGCAAATATCAAACAGCAATGACGGGCAATATAATAAACCACAACATGACCCATTCTCTGGCAAATATCAAACAGCAATGACGGGCAATATAGTAAACCACAACATGACCCATTTCTCTGGCAAATATCAAATAGCAATGACGGACAATATAGCCAATCACAACTTGAACCATTCTCTGGCAAATATCAAACAGCAATGACGGGCAATATAATAAACCACAACATGACCCATTCTCTGGCAAA
>MJUT01006174.1:130407-172850 GCA_002080005.1 Gigantidas platifrons | reverse complement strand
TTCTCTGGCAAATATCAAACAGCAATGATGGGCAATATAACCAATCACAACTAGAACCATTCTCTGGCAAATATCAAACAGCAATGACGGGCAATATAACCAATCACAACTTGAACCATTATCTGGCAAATATCAAACAGCAATGACGGGCAATATAACCAATCACAACTTGAACCATTCTCTGGCAAATATCAAACGGCAATGACGGGCAATATAACCAATCACAACTTGAACCATTCTCTGGCAAATATCAAACAGCAATGACGGGCAATATAACCAATCACAACTTGAACCATTCTCTGGCAAATATCAAACGGCAATGACGGACAATATAGCCAACCACAACAACATGAACTATTTCTCTGGCAAAATCAGACAGTAATGTTTGACAATATAACCAACCACATAAACCATTCCTGAGACACACCTCAAATAGTAATGGACGACAATATAACCATCCACAACATTATAAACCATTCTTCTTTGAACATAGCTTAACACACTTCTCATATTTTTTTCGTCCGTTTTTTTTAAGTTTAATGTCATGTCTTATCAGAATAGAATACATTTATACATAAACTTAATAACTCAATATAGCTTGCAGGAGATGTAGACCTTGAAAGTAACAATGGCAGATCAGTAGGTCTTGGACTGTAGAATATGGGAGTATCTGTCATGTTTTTATTCATGGCAAATGAGTGATTGTTGTTTAACGCCAAATAGTCAATTTTTCAGCTTTATCAGAAATAAGTTGCATTCGATGAGATGATGATGTCCGCTTAGTACTAGACCAACACATGTAGTTAGATTTTTATAGCACTAGCTCACTGAAACAACAGTCAACAGGTAGACTTGTCGCTCCACTTGAACACATTATCCCTATTAAGAGCCAACCAGTCTTTGCTCTTACTCCTTAATGCTGCATACTTAACGAAGCAGCAAATACCAATTTTATTGTCCCCCGACGCTTCGTCGAAGGGGACTATAGAAATGGGTGTCGTCCGTCCGTGTGCTTGGTTTCCAGATGATAGCTTGCGAATGAAAAGTCAGATTGAAGCTAGGTGTGGCATGTAAGTGTATCTTATGAATATCTAGGTCAAGTTCGATAATGACAATTTTTACTAGAGTTGTGCCCCTTTTTATACCTCAAAATTGCTAAATATTTGGTTTCCAGATGACAACTTGGGAACAAATAGTCAGATTGAAACTAGGTTTGGTATGTAAGTGTATCTCATGAATATCTAGGTCAAATTTGATAGCAATCATTTTTCGACAAATCTTACCAGAGTTGCATCCCTTTTTATACTTCAAAATTGTTAATTTTTTGGTTTCCAAATTATAACTTGTGAACAAAAAGTCAGATTGAAACTAGGTTTGGTATGTAAGTGTATCTCATGAATATCTAGGTCAAGTTCGATAATGATGATTTTTCGACAAATCTAACCAGAGTTACTCCCCTTTTTAGCTCACCTGAACCGAAGGGTCATGTGAGCTATTGCCGTCGTCGTCCGTCGTAAACTTTTTCAAAAATCTTCTCCTCTGAAACTACCAGACCAATTGGAAACAAACTTTGTCTGAATCATCACTAGGGTGTCTAGTTTCAAAATTGTGTCCGGTGAAGCAGTGCACCAATCAACATAGCCGCTGTTACTAAAAATAGAACATATGGTAAAATTGTGCATTTTTGGTAATAACTCAGACCGTTAAAAATATCAGAAATCTGACAAAGGGTAAAAATGATCAGCACGACAAGATCTAACTACCCTGAAATTTTGAAGAAAATCTGAATATCCATCTTGAATTATTGCCCTTTTTTCATCAAATTTTCAAAATTTTAATACTTTTCGCTCTTTATTTCAAAATCTATAAGAGATAGATGATAAGTTGAAACTGCAAACATGTTCAGCATGTCAAGATCTACCTACCCTGCAATTGTGAAGAAAATCGAATTACCCATCTTGGAATTATTGCCCTTTTTTCATCAAATTTTCAAAATTTTAATACTTTTCGTTTTTTATTTCAAAAACTATAAGAGATAGATGAGAAGTTTGAATTGCAAACATGTTCAACATGATAAGATCTACCAACCCTGCAATTTTGAAGAAAATCTGATTACCCATCTTGGAGTTTTTGTCCTTTTTTTCATCAAATTTTCAAAATATTAATACTTTTCACACTTTATTTAAAAAACTAAGATATAGATGATAAGTTGAAACTGCAAAAATGTTCAGCATGTCAAGATCTATCTACCCTGCAATTGTGAAGAAAATCTTATTACTCATCTTGGGAGTTATTGCCCTTTTTTCATCAAATTTTCAAAAGTTTAATACTTTTCTTTCTTTATTTCAAAAACTATAAGAGATAGATGATAAGTTTGAATTGCAAACATGTTCAGCATGATAAGATCTACCAACCCTGCAATTTTGCAGAAAATCTGATTACCCATCTTGGAGTTATTGCCCTTTTTTCATCAAATTTTCAAAATTTTAACACTTTTCGCTCTTTATTTCAAAAACCATAAAAGATAGACGATAAGTTGAAACTGCAAAAATGTTCAGCATGTCAAGATCTACCTACTCTGCAATTGTGAAGAAAATCTAATTACCCATCTTGGAGGTATTGCCCTTTTTTCATCAAATTTTCAAAATTTTAATACTTTTCGTTTTTTATTTGTAATATGGTTACCATGCCGACAAAGAAAATATTAATGGTCAATAATCTTCAATTCTTGTATACAGTACAATAAATAAACAAATCACTCCAGTTGACTCACAAAAAACTAAATTCTCTCATTGAATTGTTTTGCAAGAAATATATTACAACAGCGATATGGATCAGGATATAGCTTTTTAACACTATTTCAGCTATATTGTGAGCGAGTCAACTTTAATTGATGGAGGAAACCGTATTATGAAGGGAAAAACATAGGACCTGCCACAAGAAACTTGATAGCAGAAAGTTGTATCGAATACCCCTTTCCACTTACAAATTGACATTGCATTTTAATCTGTGATAGACACTGACTGTATAGGTAATATTATTCAACTACACCATAGGCCACAAGAGTGCTGATTCTATTACATTTTTTTCATCAAATACAGATATTGCTCAAAATTTGGTTTATTGCTAGAGTAAGATCCTTGTGCAATGACAAAGGTTTTCAACTATGATGTGACCAATTTGTTAAACTAGTACTTGTTTACTTTCAGCGATATCATGGTGAGAATAAGTTTATTTTCAATGAGATGATAAGGTCCTCTTTGTACTAGACCAACACGCTTAGTTGGATTTTTATAGTGCTAGCTCACTGAAACAACAGTCCGCAAATAGACATGTCGCCCCACTCTGACACATTACTCCGATTCAACCAGTTTTTACTCTTTCTTCTTAATGCTGTGTGCTGAGCAGAGAAGCAACAAATACAAATTTTATAGTCTTTGATTTGACTCGAATCACCTATCTACCTGCATGCTAACTATTACACCACCGATGCAGAGATTACTTTTAAATTGAGCGATTGCTCTCATTCTTGTTTATAAGTAAAAGTCTGGTCGTTAACAGTAGTAACACACTGTTGTGGCAATAAGATATACTGTTGTCATGGCAATAATTTTGACACCTTGATTTGTTGAGTTTATTTTATGGATCTTTTTTGTTCTGCTTCATACATATACAAATACATTAACAATCAAAAGCTTGTCCATATTTTACACATTGCCTTAAATTTACAATATGTACACAATATATTGCATGATATAAATTAGAATGTATACAGAATCACACATTAAATTGTCTTTTAACATTCAACAAGTTAACATTTGTGATAGGATGAAAAATAAAAATGGTAAGAAAAAAATATATATATATAACCAGTTGCCCCCAAGTCTAAATTTTGCAAGAATAAATTTAAAAATAACTTGGTATATTTTCTAGTCAAATGATAAATAAAATGTAGCACTACAACTGAATGTTGAACTAACCAACTTTATATATGTACGCAGGAGATCAGTAACACTTGTCTATTTATTGTCCATGTTTCCCTTTTCTCATTAATTAAACATTGTAATTGAAAGGAAAACAATGGGTAAAAGATACAACTGGACAGACAGGATTAACAAACGGCTATGTAATGCAAGATGAAAAACTTCCATATGTACTCAAACACTCTGTAAAATGTGTGTGATCCAGATAGGAGTCAATTACACAATATGGTTTATTTCCATCCCAACTACCATACTAAAACTCCTCATTTGTACTAAAGTGTGACCATACCAACTTTTTTCACTTTAGCATGTAAAGTATAATATCAGCATTATATTCACCTTTCATCAAATAAAAGTACATTTGTCTACATATTGGGTTCTGTAGATCAAAATTGTAGATATACCACCTCCACACACCTTTTTTTTTTTTTTATCTTTACAATGTATCCAATTTATACCATAATAGTCATAATTTGTTTATCAAGACATCATGCTTTCTGACATTACAAGTACCATATTATTTTGACCAATCAATATTAAGATAAACCATAATTGCTCAACCAACCAGATTTATCATTTCTTTACAAACATTGAAACTTTCAATTTCAGACCATTGTTAATTAAAAAAATAAATATATATAAAAATCATGACTACCTTGACGATCGGTTTCATGTACTTTATATCTCAATGTACCTCAGTAACAGTACATCAATTAAAGAGATGAGATTTGAATCAATATTTATAATTATAACTGCCATCATATTCTGACTAACATTCATCAAAATGTCTCAAACCAGCAGTCATCATAGACATATTGTATGACCTTATAGGGATATAGATTATATATACTATAGTTATTTTTTCAACAGTATGTACTAGGAATATATGCATATTGTGTTGGAAAATGTATAATTTATGAGTTTTAGAAAGGGGTAGAGAAGTAAGCTTTTCTCAAATATTTCAAGGTATGAATAAATTTTATTATTGCTCACAATGTACCTATATTGTTTATCTTGCAATGACAGATCTAGCCAAAGCAGCTGAAACAAGTGTCATTATAGGCCATTCTTATCTGTTCTCTCACATTTGTGTTACACAGGAACATTTCTCACTTTTGAGATAGACCAGTTCCTATTTTTAGTGATGTGAGATTGTCTTATCTTGCACTAGTGCAAGACAAAAAAATCACGTGCGTTTTACCGGCAAATGCATTTAGATCAACTGCCCCCCAGTTCTCCATGCTTCACCAATAAAACCACGATTATATTACATAAGTATTTTTAAATTATTGTATGTATACTATTCTGCTAGCTAACAATTTAGCTATCGTGCACCTTTCGCGTTTCACGGTGTATGACTCTCTTCCAGTCAACGTTTGTTTACTTTGAGTAAATAATAGAGTGCTCTTCCTTGTTAGTAACTAACGCTACCTCCCTTTGACCAAATTCAAATATTTTTTCACAGCCACAGGATCGCTGATGTAGTGTTGAGTTACATTTATCATATATTTATTAAATACATTGTATTTTATTATGAAATACATTTAAAATATTGCCAAGACATGGATGCATATGAATAAATTGAATATTTACTTCAGCAATGGAAACAAAATTTGCGGGAAAACGCTCGATCGGGAATGTAAACAAAACAATTAGGTAACAGCTGATAAAAGTGAGAAATAAAATCAAACATCGGCAAAAAGTGTAAGACAGGGAAATCTCCGACACCCTCGGGTGTCGGAGATTTCCCTGTCTTGCACTTTTGTCGGTGTTAGATTCTATATATCTCTTACTTATCTCCGCCCTGTTTAGAATCAGACAGTGTACCAGGAAACTATATTTGTCTAGTATACAAATAAAACAATACTTTATCTGTACATCTGTTATTTGTATGTATCCTGGTAATAGTTGATTGGTGGCAGGATATAGATGTATATATATAAACATCTGAACGTTCAACCCAACGTTAGATATTTAACAGATAAATTTTGTTTTTCCTCAGTGGAATTTGAACCCATACTTCAGCACCAACCCATTTAGCATAATAACAAATCATTTGGCCCCCCCTCTGCCAAATCTACTATATATATATATATATATATATTTAAATAGACACTGATAAAAGTCCCTTGGTGGGACGAAAATTTTGTCATTCAACAGTGTTTAATTCTTTATCACTTTGTTTTGTGTACTTGGTGTTACAAACCATTTTAGACATTTATATATATATTAATATACATTAATGTAGTCTACTTCAACAAAATTATCTCTTGTTACACTAAAAGTTTTCGTTAAAAATAGAAGACTTTGTATATCTGCTTCTTCAATCTAATCGAATAAATTATAAAATACAAAAAGTTTCTGAACAGAAAAATGTTGGTTGAACAATCTGGTGAAACAGATTAAAACAATATACTGTTTGAAATTATAAAATCATAGTTCCAGATAATTTTATTAAATACATACAGTTGCATGCATTATCTTTATTATGCAAATAACAAATATATCATTACATTATTATATGGGACTGTAAAATCATACATAACATTAGTTTCTTTGAGATAAAAAAAAGAAGATGATGTTCTTCAAAAAGTGTTTTACATATTACAATACTGTATCTTCAAACTTTATTGTTTGTTAAAATACAGTAGTTCCATTTTGGTGACAATTTGCTGCAACATTGATTGGTAAATAGGGCCTATTTTCAAACAAGCATCAATAAATTCTTTTTTATTTTGTATGTTGCACACTTAAATACAATCATTTTTGTAATTTCAATACATGTATGTTACACACTTAAATACAATCATTTTTGTAATTTCAATACATGTATGCAATTATTCTGTAAAAGAACAAAGTGTCTGATCAATGTGGTGACATAATATATAATGTAGAGTTCATATCAATTAAAGTAAACAAAAGGTAAGAAAATACTTTCTCTTGTCAAGACTTGAACAAGAATACAAAATGTAGTTCTTACCCTAGAAGATATTGTCCAACTATTAACTGTCAATCAATTCTGATCATTTTCAGTTTCATGTACAAATAAACTGATAATTGAAGTAAAATATTTTGAAAAAAAATACACATGGAATGTTTTAGAAAAGCACAATTAGCACTTTAAACAGAATCCTACTTATCTCTTCATCAATTTTCACCAGCACTTTGAGAATATCACAGTTTAATACATATTAATAAAGATAATCTGGTTAATAAAGTAAAGATAGACAGAAAACAGGATTAGTTTTTACACTATATAAAATTGGTAATATGTTTTTTAGTATTTAATAGACTTGTGTAATTTTTTTAAATCTTGAATATCCCCTTTTTTGATAGTATTTAACATAGTTCTATTGAAACAAATGAGCACCAGCTGTATGACTTGGATTTAAAGTTTTTATTAACTTGTGAAATTTACAATTCTATAAACACAGTGATTAGCATATTTTATGAAATGCATCAATTGAAAGGGTATAGGGAAAGTTTCAGAAAATGTTTAGACTTGACATAAAACTTCATTCAAGATTACTAAATTATAATAACGTAGCAAGTTTACTGATCTAGTTTATCTGAATTTAATATTTAAACTAATTTATACTACCAAAAAGATCAGAATGTTCTACAGAAAATCTTTCTATCCTACACATTATTAAAATAATGAAGCTCCCATGTGTGCATAATAAATTATAAAATTAATTATGTTCCTAGTTGCATAAAAAACCAATGACACTTTTTTCTATTAATACACAAGATGCAATAACATTGAATGTTCAAGTAATAGTTTATTATCAGAGGAATGAAACACAACCGAATGACTTTCAACACTTCTACCATAATGAATGCCTCATCTCTCATATAACTGACTAAAACTATTACAAATATCCGTTGCTGAAGACCTGATATAATAAGTCACAAATAAATTACAAATTTTGAAAACTACATCAATAATTGGCTGTGGATACCTATGCCTGAGGGAGGAGAAAATTATTACACTAATAATATTATTCTAAATTCTTATGTAACATGATCATTTACTCTGTTTTGCAACAAGTTAACAGTGTTTCCCAAGTTAAATTGAAGTTGAATGGACATTCGGTCCAGTAAAGGAGTACGAATTACTGGACCCAGGGTCAAGTTTACAGGACATTCTCAACAGAGGAGGTGCTCAGATTACTACTGGTCATTTGGTCCAGTAAAGACTAACCTTTTACTGGACCAAGCCAATTTTTACTGGACTTTGCCACATGTACGACAGACATTGGGAATGACTGCAAGTAAATGATAAAAGAAGTAATTATGGTGATCGTTTGGTATTTTTTACTTCAATGTGCTATCATCCACCCCTGTTTAATGTATCAAGGTCATCATATACACTATGCTGAAAGAGGACAACATTTATATGGGGAATAGTTTTATTTAGCCCCGTTAATTATTAAGTGATCATTTAAATGTGACAGATGACAGATGCTATGGGACACAAAGCTAATATTATTTACCGTTACATTAGCCACAATGCCTCTCCGAAATATGCTAAACAAGGATTCTAGGTAGGAAAAAGAAGTGTGTTCAATTTCAAATCAATTAATCAATTATATTATCTACGGCATAGTGAATATTTAAGAGCATAGTATTCCTTCATCTTATTCAATTCAATTACTAAAATGTTTGTTCAGATCCCTCTAACAGTGAAACATGTCCTAGACCAGCCTTCTGTCAACAATTAGTGTCCTTTCAAGACAGGTGCTCTCTGAAAAGAGGTCTGTGTAATATAAATAATGGAGAGTTGTGACATGTTAAAGTCGTCTCATAAATTAAGTTTATCTTTCATACCATGCATCTCTCAAAACATATTCCACAGCATCCATATATATATAATCTTAATGCCACAGGTATTATGTAGAGATTTAACTGTCTAGAATATTAATTTCATCATATTTCCTTTGATCAAGATGATGTTCTATCATCTTTATCAGACTTGTTTCTCTGTTAGTAAACATAAGCAAGCACATATAATTCTTTCTCTTCCTGTTCACTGTAACAACTGGAATATCATTTTAAGTCAGTTTTGGACAGAGAAGATTATCACATGATGAGCAATAATTTACTACAATTTATGGTCATTCACAGACCACATGATAAATCACATGACATGAAGCTTGCACTAGATGAAGGATGAAATCAGTCAAATGTTTTATCATTGCCACAATGCCGCAGGAAAAGAATTTACTTCACCAATGTCTGACACTGTTTGTCCATTATGATTATAAGATATTTTAATCCTCATCCGCAAAGCTTGCTGAAATTTGAAAAAAAAAAAAGATTTTCCTTAAGAGAATATTTAACAATATAAATATTTAAACAGCTAAATATTTCATTCAAATATGGTTAGTTTGTTTTACCAATAAGTATGTACAATTAGCGTTATTTCTATTCCAGCATATATTAAATTCTGGCCAGTATAACATATTATGGGTTAGGGTTAGGTTTATGGTGTTTAATGCCACTTTCAACAATATTTCAGTTATATTGTGGCAGTCAGTTTTATTGGTGGAGGAAACCAGAGTATCCGGAGAAAACCACTAAAAAACATTATCACCTCTTGTTGTATCAAGTAAACCCTGCCACGAACTCACAACTTTAGTGGTGATCAGCACTGATTGCATAGGTAGTTGCAAATCAAAAAATCATACGATCACGACCGCAATTGCCCCAATAACAGATAATTTTTATTTTTAAATCTATGCAGATGTTATTATAAGTATTGAAAATCTAAATTTAGCACAAAATATTGACAGCCGTTTGATTGACTTTTCACGGTCTTTCATCTTTTCCACACACAGAAAAACATGTGATTGTGGTTGTATGACTATCTGTGTAAAATATTTACCTTTGAAGGATTTTTAACTTTGACTATCTGTGTAACTGAACCTGTGTTGGCTGGTGGTATAGAATTACCTGATGGAGGATTGAGTTGTAAGTGGAATGACTGAAAAACATAGGAAAACAAATTTATTATAAACACAGTCATAATACACAAAATGTACTCCTGTGTACAAAATACATTTCAACACACATAAATCATTACATAGCTGAAAAGTTATTTTTCCTTTGCAGATTAAAAAAAACACAGAACCACTCTTTGCACTAAACTTACTAGAACCTAAAGTTGGTAAAACTTGTGTCCTATCCCTTTTGTTAATTTAACAAATAAAATTATCATAAACTAAACTAGAACCTATGAAACAATATTGCTGTTTGCCTTCAATCAGTATTCAGTTTTCACAATTTTCCAACAAAACTTATGAAATACAAGTTTTTTGGTTAATATAGACATTAAATAGCAGGTGCACAACTTCATGTCATGAAAACAAAATGTGCAAATTTAATTGGCCACTGTTGGACGATCACTGAAGAGTTGAAATTTATAGATGTGTACTCTTCCCCCTCCCCCTATATATCACACTGAAAATCCGTTTGGATCTTGGAAATTCCAGAAATCAATGGTATAATCAAATAGTAGGTGTGTAACTTCATCATGCCCTGTAAAAGAAAATGTGTAAGTTTGGTTGCTATCTATCAAGTGGCTTAGGAGGAGTTGAGGATTAACAGAAGTGTGACGACAACGTGGACGATGATGCAGAGACAACGGATAATGACCCCAATATGTTGACACTGGTACAAAGGCGACATAAAAATGTAAATAACACTGTAACATACTTTAGGAACTGCAGCTTGAAAGACAAATTCTGACATTGTAGTTTGTGTTGAGTTGGTAGCTTTAATATTGATGGACGTAACTTCTGGATCCAGGCTATCCTTTTCTAACATAAATTCTACCAGTAATCCATTCTTATTAAATGCAGTCATTGGTGGAAATCCTAAAATTAAATTTACATTTGTCAAATCATAAATGGACAAAAAATGATCTTAGTATTTTAATTATGGCAATCACTTTGAGAAATTATGATTTGAACGCTCTTAACTTAATTTGTATTTAAATGATAAAAGTTTTGTTTGCATATCGATAAAAAAAATACAAAAAAATTATTTCATTTTACATAAATATTCTAATATGCAAATTTGATATCACATAACTCTCTATATAACCTAATGTGCAGGTAAATTTGAGATTTTAACCAGATTGACAAAGAATGCAAGTCTAAATCATTAATATTTACCTGATCCACCATTCATCTGGTTGGTAAGTGGTGGAGAACCTAATAAATCCATCAAATCATTACCAACAGACATTGGTTGTATGTTAGGTGTTGATGATGGTGCTGGAAAAAATAATTTTATCTTAAAAGTTTAAATCATCCTTAAAACAGACAATTAGGCCCGATTTATTTTCTACCATTTTTTAAGAATGATTTAATTAGTAATAATAAATTTGTGTAGCATTTCTATGAATATCACCACTAACATTTGTCAGTCATGTTGGTGGTATACTTTAATTTTATCCACCAATAAAAATGACCCTCATAATATATTGTTACAAATTATTTTCTATGATTTCTCCATTTAAGAACATGTATATTAACAAGATTATCAATATTTAAATTCTTTAGATCTATAGTTGTTGATTATTCAATCATAATATTTAAGAGATCTCTGGTATAAATCTCACTTAAGGCATAGTTTTTCTTGGAACAGTAGATTCTCAATTCCCTTTGAGATTCAGAAACTCCAATATTTGTTTTCATACGTAATCTACGACTCGCCATGCTTCCATACTGTTTTGGTATTCAATAAATATAAATTTTAAATGACAGTAAATATCACACAGATAACATATCTAATTATTAACTTTCTGACGTAGGTGGTATATACTGTAATTTATCTTCATTTTCACTTAGGGCTATTCCAGAAATAAATGTATAGGGGGGTCGGACGGCAGTGCAATTAAAATTCGATGCCCGGTGGGGGTCAAGTCAGTTTGAAAATTATCCATGGTGGGTCATGAATTAATTTCGATTTTATGCATTGTGGGTTTCTCGTATCCTGAAAATTTAAAAGAACGTAAAATCAACGTGTCAATGGAATAAAACCTTGTGTAAATGAAAAAAAATCGTGATTTTTGTGTCTTTTAATCGTGACCACAGCGGTTTTCTACTAACCGGAAGTGTAGTTCTTCTAGAGTTGTCTCCCGTTTCGCGCAATTAAATCACTTCCGGTAGCATGTCCAGAATGGAAAACAACATCAGCAGATGGACTACAGACGATGTAGTCGCTTGGCTGGCTGATACTGGCCAAGGAACTTTTACGGATATAATTAAAGGTAATGTTATTGAATGAGAACGTGTTTTCATGGCCCCTTTGTCTTGAAAATCACGAGTTAAAAAAGGGGGGATGGTAGATCCATATCTGGTATCTACGAAAAGATAAAGGCGACCGTTTCCCAAAAGATAATAATAGTTACGAGTTGTCGTATCTTACATAGATGCAGAAGAGTTATGAGTGCTCTTAAAGTCTACATTCTTTTGTAAAATGACGTAAAACAAAAGAACGAGTTGAACTTTGTTCAGTTCCAGGTTTGTATGCATTATTTTTTATTATCTATTCAATTTGATGCATGGTGGGTATAGTAATAATTTATATTTTGTGTAGGGTGGGGCTATGATTTTGACAATTTTATGCATGGTGGGTAAAAATTAAAAGTGCCTTCCGACCCCCCCCCCCCCCATACATTTATTTCTGGAATAGCCCTTATTAAATGATCTTGTTTAAAACACAACAATGTATGATGTACAACATACCTGGAGCTGACGTGACGTTGGCTACATCACCCAGTATATCTAGTAGATCACTGACACCAGGTTTGGAAGGAGGCTCTGGTGGCTGTGATGGAGAACTGACATCTCCTAATATATCTAAAATATTCTGACTCTGAAATCAAACATTATAATTGATGCTTTAAATATTTCACTGAAACAAACTTTCACCCTTTTAGGTGCTATCAAATTCATATCACCAATTCAAATATACAATCAAATCTATATAAACTAAACCCTGCAAATAAACAAGATTAACCCTGAACTTTTGGAAGTTTTATTACCTTGGTAATGAAACACATGCATTTCTATTTTAGAAGCAGCAGCCATCTTGGATGGCAGGAGTGGCTATCACATACAATTTTAAAAGTGGGCCAACCAAACATCATGTCAGTTCATTTGATTTAACTTGATCAAGTGGTTTTAGAGATGATTTTAATGTGATTTTTTTTATCAAAATAAGCCTAATTTATATAATCAGTATAAGTCAAGCAAACAAAATCTGCAAGATATGTTGAACTACTCATTCAATGTCATGCAGGTGGAGTTTAATTTTGAGCGCATTTTGACTAAAAATAAAACTTTAGTAACAGTGGCCATCTTGGATGAAAGTCAATCCTGACCAACACAATTTGGAAACCAGTCATGCAACTGTAGTTTAAATTCAAGCTCATATTGACTTTAAATAAAGCAGAAATTATCGATTAAAGAAACTTTTATTTTCAGTAACAGCAGTCATCTTGGATGGAGGGCAGGGGTGTCAGAATTAATATTGAAAGTGGACCACTACAGACCATTTCAGCCAAATGTGGTTTCAATGGTTTCTTAGAAGAAGATTTAAATGTTTTTTTTTTTTTTTTTTATCAAAATGAGTTTTATTTGCTTAATCGGCATTCAAATTCTCAATCTTATGGAAAACCCCAAGTATATGTATGTTGAACTGCTGATTGTCATACAGCTGCATGTCAAATCTAAATTGTTTCCTGATAAACTTGGCTTATATTCCTTGTATATATTTATACTTTTTGGGAATGCTACAGGAGTAATCTATTTACCAAAAGAAAATTCAAGGACTTAAAACATAGATTTGCTTCATATAATATACCTCTTGTAAATTCTTTTTATTTTCTATCTGAACATCTCTTTGGGAATCTTCTGAAATACCATTTAATAAACTTTCTCCATTCACTGGTTCTTGTAATATATTTTTACTTCTACTTGATTCTATTAAAGGCATTTGTTCTAGTAATGACGACCTGTAAATAAAACATGTGTTGTTTATACTGTTGATTTGCCTGATGATGTCTATTGCATTCAAATATTGGACATTTTAGAAGTTACATCTATCTTACATAATTTATGCATAATAATTCTGTTTCATTGTTATTTAAGAAATAATTCATGAAAGCCATAGTTTGTATGTAAAGTCAACATGGATAAAAAGCTAAGAAATTGTAACAGTACTGAGCGGAACAAGGACATCCTCGAAAATGATGGGAACAAAACTCATTTCGATGTTTTGTAATTTTTTGACATTGCAGGATATTACAATATGCATACATTGTCTAAAAAAATAAAATCTATTTGGAAGATTTATGTACTGGTTTCTATGGCGAACAGTAACAAGCATAACTAGTATCTAGCCATCATTCATACGAAAGTGTAAACATTTGACAGCGAAAGTTATAAATTGAAGATGAAACAAAAAATTGAAATCCTGACCAAACAAGCAAAATTTTTATTTTAATGCTATAGGAACCACAACTATTTTTTTTATTTGGTCTCATCATATGTATACTTACCGTAAATTATCAAATTTATTAAAAACTTGAGTATATTCTACAGATCTCTGTTGTAATTCTACATTTACACTTCTACCATAAATGCCCATAATATTTTTTATTCTCCTACAAGATAAAAACATAAAGCTTGTACATTAAATCTATTTATCAACCATTATTTTTCCTCTATTGCAAATTAACAGTATCAGGGCTCGAAATTAACGCTAGCAAGCAGGCAAATTGCTAGTTGAAATTTCAATTTGCCTTAATTTTACTAGTGAATAAAGTTAGAACTAGCAGAATTTTGCTAGTTGTAAAAAAATATGTGTTCAGAATCGTATCTGAACTATGACAAACGTGTAAATTTGTTTTCTCGTATGATCGGTAAAGATTGCATTGACTTCTTAAAAAAGGACGGTATAGTTATGTATTTGTCCGAGAAATACGAATATTTACGTCTCTGTCCGAGAAATACGAACAACCATACTGGTTCCCGATTTTTAAAATAACATCTGGTTGTAATTTTTACAGTTCAAGTTACCAAAAGTTTTCTGATCACGATCGCGACGTTACAAAAATTACGAAATTCTTTCGCCAAGTTTCAGGTAGATTTATAATTGTGATTATAGTGTTTACAGTGATTAAGAGGAAATAATCGTGAAAATCGTTGTGTGACAGCTGACACTATCGTATGAACGCAGCCTGTCTGCTTGCAAGAATGGCAAGATTACGATTTTCGTTTCTCCAACTTTGGCCTAGCTAGAGTCTAGAGTAAATCAATTATCGTGTTTTTAACAGAAGTGATCTCATAATTTTATTCAAATAATTATTATTGCTCTGTTTCCAGCTTGATTACCTCTAACTCATCTCTTTTATACAATTTTCACACGAAAAAAAGCAAAGAAAAAAAAATTAACAGCATATTTCCTTTACTGGTTTTACAATAATTATTCTGTCACATTACATAATGAAAGATAAAACATACAAGCCAGTCATTAGTTATTATCTTGGTAATAATTATATAATTATTTGAGATGAAAAAAGTTCAGTAAATGCACAGTGATGCAGCATACCCACAGTTTTTTTTTTTCATTTCAAGGTACATGTACTCCAACTCCACCAATATGGGGGTACATGGAATTTTTTGAGGGTACAGTGTGTGGCTCTTTATATTACTGTCCAATAAAACATTGTTTAAAACACTGTATGTTTTCATATGATATGGCCATTCCCCATGAAATATTAATGCACGTTTGTTCATATCGGGTACATGTTTCTTTTAAAAAATAAATCATGGAAGCCAGAATGTCCGGGAGCAATTTACTTAATGGTCAAGGACGCCTTTCACAATGCGATATAGTCAGAGACAGTGAATTGCTTAATCTAATAAAATACATAAAACCTTAGTCTTATTGTTACATATTTCAATGAAAATAACATACATTTTTTGTTAAATTTGGTTGCTAGTCAGATCAGTCTGTTTGCTAGTAGATTTTTATTTAACTAGCAAAGTTTTGCTTGTGGTGAAAAAAGTTAATTTCTAGCCCTGAGTATGCTTGATCATACTTTATGAATAGTCAATCCATTTTGGGGTGTGAAAAATTATATTTGACCATGAACTTTCATTTTATATTTGACCATGAACTTCCACTTTATGTTTTACCTTGAACTTTCAAGGGGACCATTGTGATTGTGATCGTATAGTAGTTGGATTTACAACCAGCTATGCTATCAGTGCCTATCACCACTAACGTTGTGAGTTTGAATCTCACTCAGCCGAGATATAATCAATACATCATTATGTGATAAAGTTTGCCAGTGACTTGCAGCAGGTCTGAATACTCCGGTTTCCTCCACCAATAAAACTGATCGCCACGATATAACTGAAATATTGTTGAAAGTGGCATTAAACACCATAACCCTAACCCCCTGACCCTTCAACTTTCATTTAATAATTAAGGTAATTCACATAAATTGAAGAGCCGTCAATGTACACAACACAACAAGATTTAACTTCAGAACTAATTTCTGCAAATCCTAAAAGCTAATAACTGGTTAGTTAGATAGATATCAAATATGAAATTCTCATGTTTGATTATTACATATAGATAAGATAACATAACCAGTAGAAGTTCTAAACCTGGAATAAGATTACATACCTAGTAGAAGTTCTAAACCTGGAATAAGATTACATACCCAGTAGAAGTTCTAAACCTGGAATAAGATAACATAACCAGTAGAAGTTCTAAACCTGGAATAAGATTACATACCCAGTAGAAGTTCTAAACCTGGAATAAGATTACATACCCAGTAGAAGTTCTAAACCTGGAATAAGATTACATACCCAGTAGAAGTTCTAAACCTGGAATAAGATTACATACCCAGTAGAAGTTCTAAACCTGGAACTGAGTTTCATTAAAGCTGTGATAGCATATTCTTTAGTAATTTCATTTAAGTTGTGATTGGACAGAACCTTCTCCAACTCTGTTATCACTTCATCTTCCGATGCCTGGAGAAAAATATTTTGTCAAAATTATAAGATCTTTTGGAAAACATATAGATAACATTCTAAAACATTGAAATTAATGACACATTTAATTCTGCCACAAACATTCTGTTTTAGACTTATCTAGATGGAAAATAAACATGTATTTCACATCAGTCAGCTAATAATAAATTAAACTCTTTAATATATATTCTGCTGGACATCTTAGAGCTTGTGTAAAGCATGTATAACATTCTAAATATTAGCTAACAACTTTCAAGTTGTATTGTATAAAAGATACAAATAAGAAAAATTGGCATACTTCATTAAAATATATACAGCAAAATCACTCATTATTGTAGGCTTGCCTGCAACATTAATAAAAGCACTTTTCCTTAACTTTTCATCTGTACCTGAGTTTAAGATGGATGTGCACTAATTACCTAATCCTTTCTTGTTGAATTTGTAAAATTATTAACCTTAAACCTTACCTGTACAGGTTCATCCTCTTCACATACACCTGTCAGTAAGTGTTCTCCATATTCTCCTATACATCATACAGACACTTGTATCAAGGATTGTTAACCTTTAACCTTACCTGTACAGGTTCATCCTCTTCACATACACCTGTCAGTAAGTGTTCTCCATATTCTCCTATACACCATACAGACACTTGTATCAAGGATTGTTCATCTAAGTGGTCTTTGAAGTTCTTGTAAAGCTGTTGTACTATATAAGGATGAAGTTCCTTCATTTCTGCAGCTAATTGGATTGTAATAGAAACTGTATCATCTCTAACATAGCTACCAGCCTAAAAAAACAATTGTTTTATGGTTAAATCTGTGACATTTCATATGTTGTGATTATTGATATGATGCCAATACAAATGTTAAGACTGTCATGATGAATTGGGTAGGTAGCATTATAAACTGTTAGCCATAAGCCATGCAGCATTGTAGCCTTGATTGATTTGATTTGATTTCTGGTGTTTTAACGCCACTTTCAACAATATTTCAGCTATATCATGGCGACCAGTTTTAGTGGTGGAGGAAGCCGGAGTACACGGAGAGAACCACCAACCATGGGCAAGCAACTGGTAAACTTTATCACTTGCGGCTGCGAGTCAAGTGCACCCTTTTTTGTAATTTACAAAGCCAGGAGCGAACCCACGCCGTATTGGTGATAGGCTTGTACGAGTTGTTAGATCCAACGACCTAACTCATTGAGCCACCCGGGCCCAGGCTTGTATGAGTTGTTAGATCCAACAACATAACTCATTGAGCCACTCGGGCCCCTCATTGTAGCCTTGAAATAAAAAGATTTATAAACAGTAATGGTCAATAAGGCCACCAATATCAACAAAACTAACAAATACTTATCACATGAAATAATCCCATAAAAAAATGCCCAGGACATAGAGGGATGGAAATCTAGGTCCTGACTTGGGACAGACACAAAAATGTGGGAGAGTTAAACTGGATAGTAGAATCCCTATCCTCAATCTCTTTATAATTGGATTGTTAATGGCAATACAGATATATGTTGGAAGCCCCTTCAATATGTGTACAAACATCCTACAAATAATAATAATAAATATTTATTAGTAAGAATACTGTACATATCTTCAGAAATTTGTACCATATATATGGAGACTACAAGTATTTAATCCTTATAAAAGAAATTAATCATAAATTATAATATTTACTTACAGTTACTAAGACTTTCATTACAGTGTCTATGTGCCATCTCTTTGTAGGGGAATGACTACAAAATGAAGCATCTTGAAATTAGAACACATTTCTATCAATAAAACATCAACATGTTAAAAAGTGGCTTCTTAATACATCTGTTTATCTAATGTAAATATAGTCAAACCTGTCCATGTGGTCACTTCTATTAAGCAGTCAAATTTCATATGAATTGAACCTGTTTTAAGAGGTCACCTGTCTTAGAAGACCATTATTTCTTTGTCACAAAGTTGACCGCTTACTGAAGGTTAGACTGTAGATGATTTTTGCTTAATGCAAAGTGAGCAGTTTGTCAGTTATATCATGGTGATAGCTAGATTTTTTGATGAGATGGTTTTGTTCTTTTATAGTGCTAGCTCACTGAAACATCAGTCCACATGTTGCAACATTCGGACACATCATCTCGACTATGAGCCAACTAGTCATTGTTTTTACTCCTGAATGCTGCATGCTTAGTGGAGAATTAGCAAATGTCAATTTTAAAATCATTGGTTTGACCCAACTGGGGAACAAACCCATGATCTACTACACTCAGTGAGCATGCTAATCATTACACCACACAGTTTAGAACAACATGAATTTTAGTTTAAAATAAAAACTTAGATATCAAATTCAGTGTGCACAAGGCGTTTCTGGAATAAAATATCAAGCAACACTATCTGTTGAAGAAAGGTAAATGTATATGTACTTTATTCCACTTACTTTTCAGCGGCCATGACAATTTTAGAACATACGTCAGGTTTAAATTCTGGTTCACATGTTTCTAGGAAATGTAAGAGTTCTTTCATCATTCCTCTAACATTACTTGTATTAATCAAGGCAAAAGATAATTCTACAGCTCTCCTGAAGGTAGATTTTACAGTATTTGTTAAAGTCAATGTTTATTTATACAATGTACAAGTTTATATATCGATATGTGGCTTCTGGCAAAGCATATATTTTTAAGGAATGTATATCTGATTTAACCAAAAAGTTAGAAAATTACTTTGAACGTTTTATGGTCTTGGTTGACTTGGTTGACCGTTATGGAAAATCTGTGTCACAAATGACCACGGATATGTTCCACTTGTCGTAAAAACTTCACAGTCTTTTCCTCATTCATGACTTGTCACCAGGTTTGTAACTAGATTAACACGGCGGGTGCCACTAGTGGAGCAGGAACTGCATACCCTTCCGGAGTTCATCCCCGGTTTTTAGCGGGGTTTGTGTTACTCCATCTTTAGTTTTATGTGTATGTTTTGTAGATCGTTGTTTGTCCTTTTTTTACTTTTTCTTTTGGCTATTGTGTTGTCTGTTCTTCGATTTATGGATTCTGATTACCCCTAGGCCTTTAGTATCTTCAAACTCTTCTACTGACTAACACGAGTATTTGATAGTATCAATTTTCCATTCATTTGAAAAATTCCTTTTCAATGTTAATATTATCATCTAAATATTAAAAGACAGACTATAAACTATAACTAATTAACCCAACATGACATAACAATTTTTTTTTTTAATATTACTTTTTAATGGAGATGTCAGGATCTTTCAAGCAGTCAACTATAGTTGTTCTGTGTCTCTGTACAGCATTGTAATCAGCATGCACTACTTTCAGTAAAGTGTTCAATGCTACATATCTGTAATAACAAAATGAAGGTTTAGAGATAAAGTTTTATCAAAGAAAATAAAACTGAAAAAAAAAGCGAGGAAATATAAAATTTTAATAAATAAAAACTAAATTTCTAAAAATGTCTCTTCGGCGAGATAGTAACTTTCCGAAATATACAAGGTAAGGTAGACAAAGGCGAGTCTCACTGAAATAGGGAAAGATGGGTATATTTGTCCAATTTGGCTGGTTTGATGATCCCCATTGTATATAGCAGCAGAGTGTTAAAATCCAGATATTACTACATGTGTAATTTCAGAACTATGTCATTAATTTAGCTTGTAGTACTATTGGCTTCTGTGATCTTTATCAAAGGTCACTTATAACTGTTACAAATAAAACATTAAAAAAATCAAATGTAAGATAAACTCACCTAATGTTCTTATCATTATTCAACAAAAATCTTCCCAAAATATTGACAGCCAATACCTGTAAATAATATTATATCAATATCATTATAATTTGAACACATGTGTCTTAATTTTCCCTGCATGGACATTAAAAAAACCCAACACAACTCATTTTATATTAAGTTCTGAGTCAAATGACTAGCAAATATGTTTGCTTTGTGCTTTATCAATAAATTAAAATGTCCTTTTATGTATTTCTTTAATGCAAAAAGTTTTAATTTAGAGCAGATTTCATACGTTTGTTTAACATGTGTTTAATCCATTTTGTCTATTACATGTATAATGGCAAATAAAATATCCTTAAACTAAAAACTGAATGTGGTGGTCAATACGCATGACTAAGTATGATGGACCCTCCATATTTGTGGCAGTCACGTATGATAAATTGTCTTGATGCTGTGCACACTATCAATTTATGGACTATAATTATGGTGGATCCATAATGTAACATACCTTAGATACTGGATGCTGTTGTACCTAACAGTAATTCGCATGTTTCCACTTCAGTCACAAAACAAAAATGAATGAATTAATGTCAAGTGCATTTGAAATGGGCAATGTTTCACCCCTATTAAAAAATTACCTACCCGAAGGCCAGCTTCCGACTTAATGCCCATAATAGTTAAAACAATCTCATACAGAATAGCATGTCCAACATTCTTACTGGTGTCTGTATTAGTAGCCACCTACAATGAAACACATCATCAATTAAGTTTCTTTCAACAGATTCTTGTGTAACTTCAAAAACATGTTAAGATTCACACAAAAAATACAAGATGTTTTCTAAGAGCACTTTTTTTTAATTAGAATTTGACTTCAATCAACTGTATTGAGGAATCTGGATGAGAAGTACCCTGGAAACATAATCTATTACACATATATATAGAACTTGTCTCTCATGTAATAAGAATCATCACACTTCCAAGGACCATGAACTTCAATTTACTAGTAACATATTTGTTGTGATTTCTCGAACTCTTTTGGAGAGGGAGTACCATAATCATTCTTCTTTTTCCTCATCATTATGGCCGTTCCAGTAAAAATATTCACCCAAGTGCTTTGGGCTGCATACCTTTATATGGTTAAGCTGGTGCATTTTCTTTTCATTTTTTGTTTTCCAATGTTATAGTTCAATAGTGTCTCCTTACAATCCCTATATTGTTTATTCTGTAATAGTGTTCTATAATTATAGATTGTTCTTACCTGTGCCAGTATGTCATTCATTGTTTCACTAGCCTCTGTATCATTCTTTCCTAATATTCGTAACAATCTTAAAATTTTCACCTGTAATATAAATGTAAATTTAATATTAAATGTATATTCATTTACATTGTATAAACTTGCCTTTACATAATAGTTCTAATTATTATTTTTCTCTTGTTAAATTTGTGCAGATTTCTGTTAACTAAAATTAAAACCAGAGTATTCCGACATCCTGCACAATCTGACACATTTCCCTGGTCCCTTTGTGGTCCCCACTGTAATAATATGTGTAGTCAGTTTTTTCAAACTTGACACAAAACACTTCTTTCAGTCTAAGTAGGTGGTTGTTATTCTTATATTACTCATATAAACACTCAATTATAATCATATAAATTTTTGTTATGCCACTGCAGCTGTATTTTAATAGGGTTACATATTAATTACTGAAACTCAATAAAAAAAAAACAGATATCTAATTTATTACGCATAACAAGTTTCTGCAATAACTTTCATCAGATATGTACAAAGCCAAAAAATAAGGCCACACACAAAAATTCTGAGTTTTTCAGGCATTTTATTGCAATAATTTGTATGGTATATTGTTTTCTATTACAAGAAATCTACCCTATCGTTCATTTCTTCCCTGATAAAAACATGTTGAGACACTTACGCATACTGACAACCACTACAATGTTTAATTTGATATTGGCTTTGAAGATAATTGCAAGATCATATTACTATATTTTTGTTTTCTTTCAATTCTTGGTAAATTAATTTTTTTACATTGTCTCTCATGATTCTAAAATTTTCAGTTAAGGTTGTGGTATTTAAAGCCACTTTCAACAATATTTCAGTTATATTGTGGTGGTCGCTTTTATTGGTGCAGGAAACCTGGGTAGCAGGAGAAAATCACAGACCTGCTACAAGTCACTGACAAACTTTATCACATAATGTTGCATCGAATACATCTCGCATGAGCAGGATTCGAACTCAAAAATTAGTGGTGATAGACACAATTTGCATAGGTAGTGTAACTCCAACTACCATATGATCATGACCACGGCGACAATCATGACCACGGCGACGATCATGATCACGACGACAATCATGACCACAGCGACGATCATGATCACGGCGACGATCATGACCACAGCGACGATCATGACCACGGCGACGATCATGACCACGGCGACAATCATGACCACGGCGACAATCATGACCACGGCGACGATCATGATCACAGCGACAATCATGACCACAGCGACGATCATGACCACGGCGACAATCATGACCACGGCGACGATCATGACCACGGCGACAATCATGACCACGGCGACGATCATGATCACAGCGACAATCATGACCACAGCGACGATCATGACCACGGCGACAATCATGACCACGGCGACGATCATGACCATGGCGGCTAAGTTTCTCAGATTTAAAAATGATGTAGAAATCAACAGTGCTTGAATTTTATACCCAATGTACATTTAACATGCATGTGTATTTCTTTTTATACTTCATCTTTTTACTTTCAAATGTTCATACATCATAATATAATTTTCCACTGCATATAAAGTTTACCTGCAAGAATGGATCACTAACACCAGAAACATCATGTTCTGGAGAATATCCAGCCATTATAAGATTCTTTAATATCCTGACCAACTGTGGAACAACCTATAAAATAATAAGACATATTGTTACAAGTATAATCTAAACTTAAATTGTTAAATACTTAAGACCCAATAGAAACATACAATACTTTCATCTTTCAAATTTTGTGAGATGAAACACTAACCTTATTTCTTGATGCTACAAACAAATTCAAAGTCTCAGAAATTGTGAGTTTTCTGAATAAATTTAAAAGTTGATCAATAAGGTAAAGTGTATACATTCCACATCAAATACTTTGTGTCACCTCTCAAGTTATTTCTCTAACTGACTTATTTATGCTATTGGTCAAATTACTATTTTCAATATCTAATCAGAATAATTGTCACCATCAACAATTTATTACTGTGTAAGAATAAACAATAAGGTTAAACGACTTCCTCATAACATCCCAAAATTATTGAGCAAGTTAGAAAGTCTAAGATACCAACAACCTGGGTAAAATTTAATGCCCTTAAGAAACCCTCTGTAAGTCACTGTCAAACTTTATTACATGTGATATTATGACATTTTATTTAAAATACATTACCAACTTCAAATAAATAATACAATTAGAGATATCAACAAGATTTTAAATTCCAATTATCTATTAATAATATAACACAAGTCGATAAAAACAAATATAAACCATGTATTACCCAATACACAAACAATACAATCAACTGATAAAAGAAGAATTACACCTGACAAACATCAAAGAAGAATTACACCTGACAAACATCAAAGAAGAATTACACCTGACAAACATCAAAGAAGAAGTACACCTGACAAACATCAAAGAAGAATTACACCTGACAAACATCAAACAAGAATTACACCTGACAAACATCAAACAAGAATTACACCTGACAAACATCAATAAACAATGTCATCTAAATAATCAATAGTTTCAGTATTACACATTGTTCATCACAATGACTAATGTTAAGAAGAGTTTGAAGATACCACAGGGCAATCAGAATCCACACATCGAAGAAGAACAGAAAACACAATGGCCAAAAGAAAAAGTACAAAAGGACAAACAACGATCAACAAAACATACATATAAAACTAAAGATCGAGTAACACGAACCCCACTATTAACCCGGGGTGAACTCAGGTGCTCGGTAAGGGTAAGCAGTACCTGCAACCGTCATGTTAATCTAGTTACAAACCCGGTGATAAGTCATGAATGAGGAAAGGACCGGGAAGTGTTTATGACAAGTGGAACATATCCATGGTAATTTGTGACACCGATATTCCATAACGGTCAACCAACATAACATTCCAGGGGAGAAATGTACTGTAAAGGATTTAACAAAATAAACATTAAATGTAGAACTTATTTAAACCAATCATTTAGTCCATTGTATAATGTGATGACAAATCATTCATTTATTGATTGATTGGAGTTTAAAATCGCCAACTATAGCATTATTTCAGATATATATCATGGTATGCAATAGCAAATCAGATTCAGTTAAGAATAATCTAACAACCAATTAGACAAAGGTTTACATAAATCTGATCAGCTGATTTCATTTCTACTTAATATAATCAGAGCATATAAACACATATTCTAGATTTTATACTCGTTTTTCAACTTCATAAATTTATTCACATTTTTCATTTTTACCCAAATTACATTTTATGATAGCTTTTTTGATATTCAAAAGCATCACAATTTGATAGCTGATTAAGACATTGCTTTAGAAGTATGGAAACTTTTTCATCTGAAACAACCACTTAACATAAATGACACATACCGGTAGTATTGATAAAAGATATACCAGTATACTAAAATCTTGAAGTTCATTTTCCCCATTCTCTTTAATTCTTTAATGACTAACATATACCTTTCTAAAATGATAGTGCATCTGGACTCTTCTCACACATTTCAGTTATTAAACATACTGCTGTCAACAAAACACCTGAAATAGGAATTAACAATATAGGCATGATTTTGCTCCACATTGTAAGTGAGTGAGTGATTGTTGTTTAATGCCAATGAGCAATTTTTCAGCTATATCATGGAAATAACACGAGATGATAATGATGTCTGTTTTGTACTAGACCAGCATGATAAGTAGAGATTTTTTTTAGTAATAGCTCACTGAAACAACAGTCCACCAGTAGACATAGACATCCTGATTCCCAAGCCAACCAGTCTTTGCTTTTTCTCCTCCTTAATGCTGAGTGTTTAATGGAGAAGCAACAAATACCTATTTCATAGTCTAAATCTACATTGGTCTGAATATGATAAAGAAGTAGCATACATTTTTTTTTCTGTTGTACATAAATAATATTGTATGTGTAGTAACTTAATTTGTTCACGAACCAGTAATTTTTTTCCATATATAGGGTATATGAAGACTGTAAATACAGAAATTATTGCATGCATTTATTATTGCAATTCCTCAACCTCCGGCAAAAATGTGAGGTTTAATTATTGCAATGCGCCAAGATAAAGAAGAAAAAAAAATTGATGTAAATTTTTATCTAAACGTGCGTTTTCGTATTTGTATGTCGTTAATCCCCTTGTAAGCCACTGTCATGTTAACCTTTAATTAAAGTGAATACACATTTCCTTCTTGGCCTTTGTACACACATTTTTTACGTGATTGAGAATCTAGAAAGCTTTCCACATGTTGGAAATGTATTATTGATCAAAGCGTGCTTGTGGGGATCTAGAAACTTTTGTAACAGGTGAACTTTAGTCACGTGCCGAGTCGACAGTTGGGTTAATAAAGGTTAATGAAATTTCAAAGAAAGATCAACTGAAGTGTACAAAATAAATAAATAAACAAAAACAGCAGTTTAAAAGAATTATGGCTTGTATGAATCTTTTATCGGAACAAGCTCAGTTTTACAAACAAATTTTAGTCTGTTTTTTTTTCAAAGTGATATTTTAAAATAAAATATTGCTCAATTAACTATACGGTAATTAGAAATTTAAAAAATGCCATAAATAGATGAATTTTTAGGGGAGCAATCATTAACGTTTCAACATGTCTATGTGGAAGTTTGTCACTAAGAAACGCGCTCCAGATGACATTGTCTTGCGTCTACCAGACCCTGCTAAAGCTACAAGCAAAGAATCTGCTAATACCGAGATCGTCAACGCCCTTGCCACCGACAAAACAACCATGACCACCAAATGTGGGGTTAAAAGAAAAGCAGCCAATAACCACTACATTCCTGAAGTACGTGCCAAAATAAAATAAAAATCGGGCATTTATTAACACAGTTTTAATATAATTAGATCGATGAGAAACTAAAATATTTTTGATCTACGTATACTCTTACGACGAAAAAACATCGAATGAAACTGACAAGTCATTATTTTGAAACACAGATGTTTAAATACACATTTTATTTTGTCCCTAGACATATTTACACAGGAAATTGTAATCAAAACAATCAATAAACATGTACACGCTATCTATAACACACCTGTTGATCTTACCTGTGTAAGAAAAGGGAGATAAATCAAATAAAAACTGGTCAATAGAATGAACATTAAAAATGAGAGGTTTAATTATTGCAATTGCCGACCAGTCGCATTTTTCACATTAATAAAACCATCGCATTAATTTCTGAATTTACAGTACATAAAACATATATATTTACCATGATTCTTTTCATTTAGTAATGTTCTTGTTGCTGGTATAAACATCTCCAACAAGTCTGGTACCTTACGTATAATGCAGAAGGCACATAAGATAGCCTGAAAATTACAATATTCGTAAAATGTATAATATACATCTAAGGATGCATTTTTAAAATTTGTGCTGGTAAATAAAAATGATTTTCTTCTTTCACATTACTAGTGTTCATATGTGAATGGTATAAATGTTTTATAATTTACTGTGTGATAATGTATAGTTTTCAACATGTATTGTTAATGGAAGACCTACACACCTTTTTCTTGATATAAGCATTAGATGATTTAATCATTTTTTCAATTTCTCCAGCCAAATCTCTACTCATTTCTGTAGAACATATTGATCCTAGAGTACACAAGGCCAGACTCTGAATGTATTGTGTCTGATGACCCAAGTCACTGAAAATATAAAACAATCAATTGTCAAAGATTTCAATACAGAATAAATACCAATATATAGCAAACCATCTACAATGAAAACCCCCAAAATATGAATGTCTTAAAGATTTCACCAGACTCTATTTTTAGGCTTGTCCTTGTCAGTCTGTTCGATCAAACAAGTAAACAATTACACTGCTTGTGCAATGGACAATTAAACTACAAATAAAGTGAGAATTTTTATTGACTGGACAAACATTATTTGCCTTAGAACAGGTAAAACATCATACAATTTGACTGCTTGACAAGTAGACAAAAAGTTGTTGAGGCCCGTTTCATCCTTAATACCAATTGCCAATAAACAATTTTATTTGTTGTATTATTTTTATGAAATTTCCAGTAAATTGTTTTAAATTGATGTATAATTTATGTACTACTTACTTTTTCAGAGAATTAGTAACCAGTAAGTGAACTTCCTGTTTTTCATCTAATAACAACATAGCACCAAGATAACCTATTCTCTTGTCAGTAAACTTCTGTGATGCTACAATTTTCAAACATTCCAACTGAAATAAACAAAAACACCATAAAAGTTCAGTCCCAGTAGATGAAGCCATTTAACTTCTGACTTGTTACAACTATGTCTGTAGCAAGCATTTCTATTTACTAATATGCATATCATGCTCCACCCATACATAGTTCTTTCAACAGTGTAACCGTTCTCAATTCTTATGTATAATTTCATCTCAGATGGAACAAATGATAGTCTGATAAAACAATATAATATACAGAACTAATTATGTGCTGATGATTAGACATTGTATGACACCTCACTTCAAACAGCCAGGCTGAATATGTGACAGAGGGGTTAAAGATGTTGACCTCTAACCACAAGTCTTATCACCTTCTTGAACATTGGGGCCTCTTGTTGAAAATGGTAAAGCTACAGTCCCCCAAATCTCTCCCAAACCTTTATTCTGTGACAAGGATCATTGCAGTCAAATTTCAGAAGAATATGTTAAATTAGTCAATGTATCAACTTCCAAACCTTTCAGAATTCATATAATAATAATTTGATGTGAATATTGCCTAACATTCTTCTATATTATCTGTACATAATAACATACTATTGTATGTTATCTGTCCTGTTTGATTAATTTGTAATGGTTTTGCTTCAACAAAAACGTACCTGTCCGAAATGTGCAGGGTATCCAAGCATATGAATATACAACAGTTTTGCCACATTTCTACACCTGTATGTATTATCCTGGTCACGGAATGAATCCCTAATACTAGCACATTCTTTTTGTACTACAGCTCTCTCATCTGCTGCAGTTCTAGCCGACCTGATCTCTCTAATAAGATCTCTCAGTCGCTTGGGAGTAGGGGTGGTCAATGACCTGGAAAAATACATTTTAATTTAATTCAATTTCAGCCAATGAAGCTCTAATCTCATCTTCATGAGAAAAGAAAATTCAATTATACTTAGAAAAAGTTCTGAGCAATTTAAGAAAATATTTAGAAACATAACTAGCAACCATGTGCAAATAAGTGAATATACTACATGTATTACGTTCTCAGTTTACATCATCAAGCCTTTAATAAAATCAAATATACTACATGTAGTACGTTCTCAGTTTACATCATCAAGCCTTTAATAAAATCAAATATACTATGTGTATCATATGTATAATCTGATGTGTATCATATGTATAATCTGATGTGTATCATATGTATAATCTGATGAAAGCACATCATGCACACTAAATTTGATATATACAGCTTTTTTACTGCAATGATATACTTCAATAAAAGATAAAATTCCACTTTTTTCAGAGCATAATGCTGGTTTCACCACAATTGAAAAGACAGAAAATTTATTGACTTTTTACAAATTAAAATGGAATACAGAACTATTATACCCATTCAAGGGAATGAATGAAATAATGAAGTTAAAGTGCCATATCATCTATCTTTAATGCCAGATGTTATTAAATCTTCATGTAACATTATACAATTGTTATTTCATCATTTACAAATGCTTTAGAATATATACTAGGCAAAAAAAGAAACGTTACATTGGTTTTTAATAAAAAAAAATTTCACATACATTAATTTCAAATATTTTCAAGATTAAAACTAGTCACCTGAATGATTTATCTATCAAATTTACTCATTTGTAAAAAATTCGGGTTATGTCATTTTCTGATTTCAAACAAATAAGCATTTGTTTTAATTTACCTGTATAGAGTTGTAATCGAATCGAATCGTCCTTGTGTCGAACACTATTGTCAACAAAAGGTCGCATTAAAAAATTGAAAAAGTTACACGTAAGTCAATGCCCCGTCTACGCCAAAATGAGAGAGAACGAGCCATTGGGATGTTGGCAGCAGGAATGACTCAAATGCAGGTTGCAAATCATTTTAATGTCTCTAGAATGACTATTGCAAGGCTTAAGACTCGTCTCAGAGATACTGGCACGACAAATGATCGTCCCCGAAGTGGTAGGCCACATGAAACGACGTTACGTCAAGACAAGCACATCCGCATAATTCATCTCCGGAATCGGTTTGTAAACGTGTCACAAACAGCACGACAAACCCACGGAACAAATAACAACAGAATACCTGCCCAAACAATTCGTAACCGATTGCGTCAAGTTGGTCTAAAAGCACGTCGGCCGCTGAAGGGACCTATCCTTAAGCAGCGTCACAGGGTGGCGCGACTTCAATGGACTCGGGTACAGATTCGATGGAATAGGCTAACATGGAGACAGGTTCTTTTTACCGATGAATCGAAATTCAACTTGAAATTTAGCGACGGCAGAGCCAGGGTCTACAGGAGGCGCAATCAACGATTTTCTGATGCATGCGTACAGGAAACAGATCGCTTTGGTGGTGGAGGAATTATGGTATGGGGCGGAATAACCTACCAGGAACGCACAGAGCTCAAAATCGTTGATGGTAACCTAAATGCAACAAGGTATAGGGACGAAATTCTGGCTCCAGTTGTTCTCCCGTTTCTATGAAGGCATCGTTTTAACCACGTTTTTCAGCAGGACAACGCCCGTTGTCACGTGGCACACATTTCAAAGAACTTTTTGGAGAATAATCACATTCGTGTGTTGCCATGGCCAGCAATGTCTCCAGATTTATCGCCCATCGAACATCTTTGGGACAAACTTGGACGACGTGTCAGAAATAGCCAAAATCCCCCGGAAACGCACGCCCAGCTCTGAACAGCACTTTTGAGGGAATGGAACAACATCCCTCAAGACTTTATTCGACGTTTAATTGATTCAATGTGACGGAGGTGTCAGGCGGTCATACACGGTATTGGCTTGTGAACTTGAATTTTGTACTCGTCTTGTTAAAATTGTCCGAAAATGTGCAATATTGTTTCAAATAGAGAAAACTTGTTATTGGTCTCTTCAAAATGATGTTAGCCAACTATTCCAGTAACTTATTGTTATCAATTTTTTTGCTATAAAAAATATAAATGATCCTACAATCATGTAACGTTTCTTTTTTTGCCTAGATATATAAACCATATTTCCATAATAACTGTAAGTTGACATGTATCATTGTTTATACTGTATTTACAGATAAGAATGTAATTACTTTAAATAGAGAAAGCCCAACAATTTGTAAAAAAAAAAATCAATAATATACTTATATAGCCTTAAGCATTTCTCAGCAGTATATAAAAGCTACATAATAAAGAATCTAATGATCAAAGGTATATGCTGGAAAGAAACTGTGGGTGTACCTTATTTATTTACAAAACTATCATTCATATTACTGTAATAACATAACAAAACTAGAGCTTTTATTGGTCTTCAGAATCCTTCATTTGTACAAGATTTAATCTATTCAATTTCAAAATGAAGTATATGTCTCTACAGACATTGAATGGCTGTGTGATTCAAACATGGTGGCAGAATGGTCACATTGGTGCATCATAATTTCAGATATAAATCTAGTCCTTAAAGCTTATTGCAAATCTAACACAATGCTATCAAAGTCAATAATCCGTAGTAATTATCATAATGTAGGACATAATTTAACAAAATTGGACCAGTTATGCTTGTTCTAGATATGTGATTACTGACTGTAAGAAACTACTGTAAATTCAGAAATTATTGCGATGTTTTTATTACTGCGAAAAATGCGACCGATGTGAAATTGCAATAATTAAACCTCGCATTTCGGAATCATAAGTATCCATTTGTACTGGAGGACTTCATGCTTCGCAAAAATAAAAATCTCAATCTGTGAAAATTTTCGAAGATTGCAATAATTTCCGAATTTACAGTATATATCAGAGATGCAGCTAATCGTCGGCCCTGTCGGACCTAGGGGGCAGAATTTTAGAGGGTTCGGCAAATGACGTCTTTGTGTTAGAACTAATGACCGGCAAACATTTTCACTGCTTGGGCTGTCAAAAATTAAATTTCTGTCGGTCCTGGTTACCTCTTAGACCCCTAAACGAAGGATCTTTGATTAACGTTAATAGTCAAAAGTCGTAAATAAATCGGTAAAAATTTCTGTTCCTTTCTGTTTATGCTAAATTTCGGGAACCAGTTCGCATTCCGGATTTTATTTCGTATCATATCGGTAATCGTTCAGACCTGATTTTACGAGGACAACAAACCAGAGGCTCTCAAGAGCCTGTATCGTTCACCTGGTTATAAAAAGAACCAATTGGTCCTATGTAAAAACTATGTCCTGCGGTGGTGGCCATCCTGAATTTCAGATCGGCATGAAAAACCCAAACTTTTTAGAGGACCTTCAAATGATTATTCCTGGACAGTTTGGTTTCAATTGTCCAAGTGGTTTAAGAGAAGAAGTGTTTTGAAACATTTTTCCCATAGGGTCCAATGTTAAACTAAGTCCTGCCGTAGCCGCCATTTTGAATTTTATATCGGAACAAAAAACCAAAAGTATGTAGCGGACCATCCAATGAACATTCATGTACAGTTTGGCTTTAATCATATTTGTAGTTTCTGAGAAGAAGCCATTTGAACATTTTCCCATAGAGTCCAATGTTAATTTATTTCCTGCAGTGGAGGCCATCTTGGATTTTCGATTGGCATAAAAAACCACAATTTTGTAGAGGACCTTCCAATGATCATTCCTGGCCAGCTTGGTTTAAATTGTCCAAGTGGTTTCAGAGAGGAAGCGTTTTGAGACACTTTTCCCATATATAGGGTCCAATGTAAAACTAAGTCCTGCTGTAGCTACCATCTTCCATTTTATATCGGAACAAAATACCTAAACTTTGTAGAGGACCATCCAATGAACATTACTGTCTAGTTTGGATTCAGTCTGATTTGTAGTTTCTGAGAAGAGGGCATTTGAACATTTTCCCATAGGGTCCTATGTTAATCTATGTCCTGCGGTGGCGGCCATCTTGGATTTTCGATCACCATTAAAAACAGAAACTTTGTAGTGGACCTTCCAATGATCATTCCTTGGGCAGTTTGGTTTCAATTGTCCAAGTGGTTTCGGAGAAGAAGCGTTTTGAAACATTTTTCCCATAGGGTCCAATGTTAATCGAAGTCCTGCCGTAGCCACCATTTTGAATTTCATATCGGAACAAAAAACCTAAAGTTTGTAGAGGACCATCCAATGAACATTCATGTACAGTTTGGTTTTAATCATATTTGTAGTTTCTGAGAAGAAGGCATTTGAACATTTTCCCATAGGGTCCAATGTTAATATATGTCCTGCGGTGACGGCCATCTTGAATTTCCGATCGGCGTAAAAAAAACTTAAATTTTGTAGAGGACTTTCCAATGCTCATTCCGATTTAAAGCCGACGAAAATCAGGTCTGAATCATTGTAAATTGTAATTTGATCATTTCCGTTATGGCTGCATGGCCAATTAAGTTTACGAAGGGGTCTAAATCTGGAAAAAAGCACCCACTACCTATCGATTTATCTACATTGAATAAAAAAGCCAAAAGGTCGGCATATGAGAAGGAGAGGCGAACGGGGTGGTCCTTTAATCGAAAATGGAAGGACAAAATGAACAAACAAATGACGAGTCGACTTGATATCAAAATACTCATTACTACATTAGTCTCAGAGGAATAATAAAATCTTAATAATATGGAGTATTGATTATTTAATGTTGCAGGGCTATCTAAATTGAATGTGGTCTCAGTCACTAACCCCTTTTTTGCAATATCCTTAATCTGATTCTGGTCGTAGCAGTCATTAATTGTGTCAAGGCTTTAAGACTGTCCCTTTAATCAAACTGTATTGAAAGTGAAATATTAAAAAATTTCTGAAAAAAAAGGTCTGGCAAAACTCTCTTACTTGCAGGACCGAATGTCTGACAGGAATTTTGTTTTATCTGCAACTCTGATATATCACCACAGTTGCACATTTAAACCAATTTTACAACAATTACAATGTACCATAAAAAGGTTTTATTTTGTAGCTAGTCACAAACCATTTTCTTTTTGTCAATAAATATACAAGAAAAAAAAATGCTATGTGTATTACTACAACATTATAGAGGCATTTGATTGTAAAGGATACTTATTCAAAATTTAATTATGAAATATAGAAGCATTTGATTATAAAGAAGACTTGATCAAAATATAATTATGAAATACTGCCCATACCTGATTATTGTTGTCATTTTGCAGGATAGCTTTTCTTTGTAAAGACGACTACAGTATTGCTAACAAATCATGCAAGACTCATGCTAGCAAGTTACCTACAAGTCACAGAAGCATATAAATAAAAATAATAAATACACCTTCACCAATATGTCCATGCATTCTTACATAAGTTACAATTTATCACATGATCAACAGCTTATAAATTATAATGTTCATTACATACATTAGACCTAATACATCTCCAAACCACTGGATGAAGATTGAATACACTGCTTTATTTTTTTTTAAACAGGAAAAAGCCCACTGAGTTAGGGATACCTGTATGTTAAACTTGTTTTACATTGTTGGTTTTTTATCAGATGCAGACTACAAGTAACTCAACCTAAATACTATGTCTAGGGTTATAAATGTTCAAAATTATCTTCAAAAGATGTAACATTAACAAAAGAAGATACTCTAAACAAATATTTCAGAACACAATAAAAACACTTCCATATAACAAGCTACAACAATGAAGTGTATATTTGCATGTTTTAATAAAAAATATTGATTTTTCATGAATGATGCATGTCCCTCGTCACTCATATGTACTGGTAAAACTACAAACTGAACAACCAGCCTCAAAGGTAAATTTGGATAAAATCCATCTATTGCAGTATTTCAGAATCAACCAAAGTGTCATGACCAAGTAAAATGAGTATATGGATAGATGATATAGAATTTGATAGAGAAGACAGCAGCCTTAAATGTATCAACCGAGCGACTCAAAATTATGGACTGTGGGTGGCAGCCGGTTCCAGTCAGATACATGAGGGGAAAAAAATTAAAACGATTCTGGTGTTTGTTGTTTTTTACAAATAGGGATAATAAAAGACGAGGAATGGATGTTCCATGATTGTTGTCATTTTCATTCATTTTCACTAGCAAGTAAAAATAGGATAATGTGGCAACATGAAATGAAAGTACATTTGGCATTCAAGATTAGAATGTTATGTATTTTGTATACTTGCAAATAAATATTGCATTTGAAATGGACACAATATTTAATAACTACAATGTATATGCATTATCCTTTTAATATAAAGGATTTTGTTGTACATAATATTTTTCCTAATTTTAGCACTTCTCAAAAACTATAACAGGAAGTCCTTGCTTCAAATGAGGAAATAATCTCCAGTGATGATATCTGATTATTAAATTATTGAATATTCTAATACATGTATTTGTTACCTAAAGGTCATATAAAATCAGAATTCTGACAATTTTCCAATTCTATAATTGATAGCTAAAATACACAACTGTTATGCTACCCAGTAGTTACAAAATATATGAGTTGAGATACAAGTCAGATAATGACACTTACAGTAAAAGTTACAGATCTAAAGATCTGAAAAATTTATTTCTTGGAAAATAAAAAATAGGAGTTGATAATGAGAAAGAATTTGGACCAACTTGTTGTATGACAGTTGTGTCTGTAACCACAAGAATATGTGTGTGTTCTTACAAAAAGATTAGATGGTAAACATTTTTGTCAATGTGAAAATTTAAATTCAAATGTACTATTTTTGAAATTATATGGAAGAAGAGTCCTTGTTTGAGGAAGTCATCTCATTCATAAAACTTTGTATAAAAATTGTCCAAGAGACACAATCAATTAGATGTTTGTTGGATTTTATTAGACGACACAACTACACCTAACACCATCCTCAGGGATATACACTAACTTTTGAACCATGGTCGCCACCTGGTCTCCTAACTTTCATTTTCAAGGAGCACAACAAATAATTTAGGCGCCCAGCTTTTTTTCAGGTAGATATGGTAAATCAGATATTTCAACAATATCTCCATTTTGACAAGTCAATTTTGACTTGTTTTTGGATTTTGTTGTTTTTTTGAATAATTCCTTTAACTTGTTCCTTCGGTATTCTGTTGCAGATATATGTTATATGTGTTTTAAAGTTAATCACCATTTTTAATCTTATACTGTGTACTGTATTTATGAATATGATTAAAACAAAATCTGAAAGAATTAGAAATATGACTTTCATTCTTTTAATTTTGAGTTGTGGTTTGTATGACTTTCATTCTTTTAATTTTGAGTTGTGGTTTGCTTAGCCATAGGCTCTGAAATAGTTTAAATATATTGCCAACAAACATTATGCATTGTCATTTAGCCATGTAAAATTGATTGTTGGTTTCCCCTACCATAGGAAAATTTTAAGGACATGCTTGCATGCAGGGTTTTTTTCTTCAAGAGATGCTAAACCACAAATTCAAAATGAACAAACATGTGTCATGTGGGATGTAGAATATGCTTACCACCAAAGGTAGACCTGGTCTCACTTTTGGTCCTATATTGGTATAAAGGAGTGTGTTGTGTTAAAATTTTTGTTTTTTCTTGTTCCTTAAATGTTGTTTCTGTCAAATCAGTGTTTTGCTATCTGTCCCGTGAAGGTCACAAAATAAATCATAAAGGCTTTTGCTAAGCCAATAAAATTGCATCACTCATATTTCGTTGATAAATGCATATACATTTTGTATTTCTGTAAATAAAGTCAGAATGGTTCCACTGGGCACATCATCGGTGGCCATTTTATCCATAATGTACGTCACGTACAGGTCTTAAATCATGATCATTTTACCGATATCCTAAGCACTTTGGCTACCGTATTTAGGGTACTATAATGCGCACCCCCTCTTGGCCTTGAAAATCTCCAGAAAAAAACTTGTTCGTGTCTATAATGCGCATGGACTTTTGAAAAAAAATCGTGGTCGGAAATGTAAGAATTAAATGTCAATCGTATATATTTTTGATAGCTTTGAGCTTGTCTCTTCTTCTGAGTGAATATTCGAACTATTTATATTCTTTAAACTTGAATAATATTGAAAAATATTAATTCTTTTAAGTTTTAATATGTCGTTTTCCTACAATTTTCCGACATGTAATTTTCCGGTCTGAAAAAGAGTGAAACACATTGTTCTTGTCTATAATGCGCATCCCTCCTACAAAATAAATAATCTGGGTAAAATCCCGCGCATTATACACCAGTAAATACGGTATCTTAGAGTTAAAATAGAGGGCCTGTGCGTTCATTTTATTTTATTTTAATGTATTTATTAGTAATAGTAATAAAAGATAACGACCCGGCAGCAAAAAATTGACTTGGGGAAATCGACATTCATTTCTCAGGGATAATTCTACTGACACCGCTGATTTCGATATACCATTACCAAAATATGTAAAATAAAAATCGGAAACCACAGTTGCAATTTTGGTACGTCTAAAAACCGGTGTGGGAATTAATAATTCTTGACATCGCTCCCAAAATTTTCAGTCATCACCTGGGCGAGAAGTAATCGAGTTTTCACTCGCCCAATACAATTTTAAGTCGCCTGGGGCGACTGTTGGTGTAGATCCCTGATCCTTGACATCCAATCATATGCAAGTTACATATATTGACCAATCAAATAACATGACTCTATATGTACATGTGCTTAGATTTTAATACCTCATCTCATAACCAACATGAAAGTCAAAAGTCAGCAGGGCACAGCCATAAACCTCAGACCTACATAATTTTGAGCTCGTGTTTAACAAACAGTCGGATTTCCAGCAAGTAATAAATTGTGCACAATGTCTAGCCAATCTACCATGAACACATCCTATTTTTGTGCATGTATACATTGCTTGAGGACAAAGACAGCATACCTAATCTAAATGCTATACCATAAGTGTACTCATTGTGATTATAAAGAATATCATGTTCATGTAGTCTGGGTGTAGATCAATTATTCTCAAGTGTGAATATAAAGGAAAATTTGACAAATCATGTCTTCGGTGCTATATAACCATGACAACTGTTTAGAAAACATCAATCACTGATCATCTGAAGACCTGAGTCTGAGGATAGAAAAAAATGTTTTCACCTTCTATTATATCTAACAATGGAAATATAGTGGGACACTATCCTCTACCCTCAAATTTGAGTGTCTCTTGAGTGTTTCTGTGTCTCCTAACATAATTTTAATGTGCTCTTATGCACATTTTAATTAAATAGGTACATGTACACTTAAGCCAAGTAATACCCTCTAGTTATTATCAATCGGAGATCCTTGAAGGATAAAATTCTGATGAGTTCCAACCAAAAAGTCACAAGTCCAACAAGTGCATTCTTCGTTATTTTTTGTAAAATATATAAAGTCAAAAACAACTGTGATGAGACCTGTCCTCACTCAAATAAGTTATCAGTATCTATGATCAATAATAGGATGAAGATGAACACATGAATACAAAAGTGACCTCCAGATGCCACTCTATTTTCAGATCCTAACTAGAACAATGTCTAGTATTATTTGTGCAATAAAGGTGAGCTGAACAATGTATTGTACTGTAGAATAGTGACATCACATGATCATTTAGAAATGACATCACCACATAAATTATATTAGAATGACTTCGAAGTTCGAGTAAAACTAGTTATTGTTGTGACAAATTAATAAATGCATGTACAATACACAAACATACATTGTAAATAATCAGTGCTAAAGTGACACTATTTCTGACATGTCATCGATTGCCCACAATAATGTTTCTATTGTAAAATTGCCACAATCAATATCAAAGTCATGATCGTGGATGGAATAATCATTCGCTAAGCATGCATATATGTGTCTACACCCGTCAGAGAGATGTGCATTGCAGTGACCCGACACCATTGACATTGTCATCAAGGTAGGAGGGTCAAAATTAAAATCAACAGGTATGAATGTAATTACCGCATCATTTGGATACCAAATATTGAATGTGATGATATATCGTATTCTAATTATGGTGCCCAATTAACAAATGTTTCAACCGATTATATGAAAGCCTATAATGTCAAACAATGTGACCGGTACTCTTCTGAGCGACAGGTATCTTGTCATCTGAATATTGTCAATATGGCTTCCTGTGTGTCGACCGAACAACAAACTCCGCGTAAATAAAATAGATCAATTGTTATGAGATTTTCTGGTTATAATATAGATCTGTTTATGGATATATTACATGCAAATATGTATTGTATTATGTTACATGTGAAAAATATTACTTTTTGTCTGTCATTATTATAATTAAAATTTCCGGATGTAGCAGTTTACAAGTACCGGAAGAAAAATAGTGCCAATGTGGCATATGGTGACGTCATTTACCACGACATCTACCTAGAGTTATGGTTCCTATATTCGTGGCGGTGTGAAATAAAAGACCGGGGTAATTTGAATTAAAAAAATATATCCATTGATTACTTTTCATTTCACTTAGTCACTGTTTAACACAGGGTGTCAAGTGATCCTATGTTCCTATATATAGGAACATAGGATCACTTGACACCCTTATTTTTATATATTTTTCCTATTTTTTTCAAGATTTTGCTATATTTCCTATATTTGCCTAAAATTTCCTATATTTTTCTAAAACTATGAGAAAAAAAAGTTGAATCTTTTATTTTGAGTGGAAATTTCATATAAAAATGACTACAAGATATTAATGCTGATACTTCTATTGTTTTTTTGCTGATCTTGTATAGCAACAGATGCATTCATGTGACTTTTTTATTGTTGAATTTTCTTGGGGTCTAAATTCAAATGATTGGATATATCGAGAATTTATATAGTAGGAAGGATATGATTCTCGTATTTTCTCGCTTTATCTCGTGTGGTGAGATTTTATGCTACTCTCGTTCGCGAGATTTTATTCTACTCCTTAGACTACCGACTTCCGTTTTAAACGAGGCGATGTTCTTCTTCTTCTTCCAATCAGGTACTGACCATTTTCAGGTATAATCGTACCGGCGCATGGTGCAGGGACAACTGAACAACTGTGATTAAAATTTTTCTATTTACAGTGCATCTAAAACATCTTGTATGGTTTACTTATGGTCGAACAGTGTGCTGGGACATCTTCTGTTTGAAGATGTCTATGGTCGGTGAGTTCACTACAGAAGTTGGCAGGGAGTTCCAGATTCTGATTCCATCAGGAAAAAATGACTTCTGGTATGTTAGGGTTCTGGCGAATGGTACAAAGTATGTCATACTATTTCCCCTACTCGAGATTGTTGGAACTATGAGGACTGGTGGGATGTCTATCAGATTGTACACTATGCGGTACATCATCAGAGCTTTGGCTTGTCCGCGGCGCTCTTGAAGAGGTGGCCAATGCAGTTGGTTAAGCATGTTTGTAACACTACTGGTGGTTCTGTAATCCCTGTATACCATCCTAGCTGCTCGCCTTTGCACTAATTCCAATTTGTTGATGTTTTCCTGAGTATAGGGATCCCAGATACTGCATCCATACTCCAATGATGGTCTTACTAAGGTTTGGTAACATAGGGCTTTTGTCTCAGGTAGGCACTGATGTAGATTGCGCCTCAGGAAGGCAATGGTGGAGTTAGCCTTCTTCGTTACCTCCCCTATGTGATGGTTCCATTTAAGTCCCTTGTGAAGATGTATACCAAGGTATTTGGCTGTGTCTACTACCTCCAAGACATGCCCATGAATGTTGTAAGGCATGTCGACCACCTTTCTTTTGTTGGTAAAGTGTAGTATTTGACATTTTTGGGGGTGAAATTCCATCAACCACTCATTTTCCCATCTCTGCAGTTCGTCGAGGTCTTCTTGCAACTTGATGGCATCGTCCTTATCCTTGATGGTACGGTATAAGGCACAGTCATCAGCAAAGAGGCGGACTGTTGACTTCTCAGAAACGTAATCTGGCAGGTCGTTTATAAAGAGTAGAAAAAGCAATGGACCAAGTACGCTACCTTGTGGAACGCCAGACTGGACTGGAGCTGTCTCAGATTTAGTACCCTCCAGCAGAACTAGTTGAGTGCGTCCACCAAGGAAGTCTTTAATCCACTTCAAGTTTTCCCCTCTTATGCCATAGTAGTCCAGTTTGTAGAGCAGGCGCTCATGTGGAACCTTGTCGAATGCTTTCGAGAAGTCAAGGAGTATGACATCTGTTTGTCCTGAGCTATCAATATTAGTGGCAAGGTCTTGTACTGTAAGAATAAGCTAGCTTTTGCAAGATCGTCGTTTGCGAAAGCCGTGTTGAGCATCATTCAGGGTTTTTTTTCTCGTCGAGGTGTTTTGAGATATTGCTACACAGTATATGTTCCATCAGCTTACACACCACTGATGTCAGTGAGACAGGTCTGTATTTCTCTGCCTTACTCTTGTCCCCCTTCTTGAAGATCGGTACCACATGGGCGGTTTTCCATTCAAGTGGAATGTTTCCCTGGCTGATTGATGCATGGTAGAGTAGTTCGATAACTGGTGTAATTTCATCTGCTTGTTCCTTCAGCAATCTACATGACACATTATCGGGGCCAGTTGCATTGTGTGGGTTTAGCTGGCGCAGTAGCTTCTTTACTCCCTCTGCTGTGATATTGATGTCACTCATTGTGTCATGTGGAGATGGGCCCTTTGGGGGTATGTTGTCAGTACTTTCTCCCTTATTGAATACAGAGGAGAATTGGGTGTTAAGTATGTCAGCTTTCTTGGAACTATCTGAGTGTTGTATGCCCTGGCTATCATTGAGAGAGGCTACACCACTGGAGTCTGTTTTTTTACTTTTAATAAAACTCCAAAAACGTTTGGGGTTTGATGTGGCTTCCGGACTGATCATATTTACGGATGTAATCATCATACGCCCTTTGGCAGGTCTTCTTCGCTTCTTGTTTAAGATGTTGGTATCTTGCTTTATCCTTGCTTTTACCAGTCTTCCTTGCTTTCCTGTAACTCTTGTTTTTCCTTCATGTTGACATGTTTCTAGGACAGAGTTTATTTTCTTTAAACTTGGATATCTAGAAACAACTTTTTAATCATACAATATGCCTTAAACTCGTCTGTGAAGGTTAATTATTGTTCTCTTTGTGTGTCAAATCAAGGATTTGTATAATAAAAATAAAATATGTAGCTAATTATCGTAGAATCTAAATGTTTACGTTTGTACATAACGATTTTTAATCACCAGATTAAAAGTGTTTTAAAACAATTAATCAGGTCAATGATTTAGGATATTCTAATCATTGATTGTATATATCA
>MJUT01006174.1:119393-130330 GCA_002080005.1 Gigantidas platifrons | reverse complement strand
GGGGGGGGGTTATGGTTTTTTCCTAAAAGAATATTATGATTTAGAAGGGAAAGAAATTAAATAATCGGTCACAGCATTGGCCACAAAAAAATATTCCGCTTTACATAAACTTGTATAAAAAAAAATATGGTTTAAGAGTATTGCATTGAAAGAAAAAAAAAGGTGTACAACAACAGATCAGCCAGTGAATGTCTTAAACCACAGTCTACACCTTCACCACCAAGGGTATACCATAGAGACTATGCCATTTATTTAAGAGATGGACCTGTATAAACTGAATAAAAAAACAGTGTGTCATTGACAATTGTGTTTTATATAGTAAATATGTGTTTTATATTGATCTTGATTTATTTATATACTAGGTGAATACACTGAGTATGATACTGACCACAGTAATAGTGAAGATGAAAACAGTAAACCATCTAAAAAGCAGAAGACTTCAGAAAAAACTAGTGACCAGGTTAAATATAAATGTCCTGAATGTAGCAAAGTTCTTAAGACAATATCGGGTTTTTGTGGCCATGTGAAAAAACAGCATAATATTGATGCCAGAGCTACTGACAACAAAAAGTAACAACAAGTGGGATTAAAAGTGACAACACATTTTCATGTCAAGAATAAAAGATGATCATTTCAGTCAGATTTTTCCAGATGCTTATCAGTCTTCACTAAAGAACATTGCAAATGACCCGTTCCTTCCAACAAAACAAATCAGTAATATTAGTGTAATGGCTGCATCATCAGATTCTATTAGAATGAGATTAGAGAAAGAGATGAAATTTGTTTTCGGTTCCATTTCTTCGAACCTTACAACAACTAATGACCGTGAGCAACTTTTTCAACACCTGCACAGAGTTTGTCAAGACACTACCCTTTGTAAAGACATTTCAGCAATGTGTCCAGCCTTTAAGTCTAGTGACATTAATTTATTTTTACAAATGTTCTTTGAGGATATAGTTGGTGAACTCTTTACAGAACAGATACAATTTGTGAAAAGTGATTCTGAGAAAGAACAGTCAACTGTAAGTGTGAATGATCAGTCACTATTATTCTACATTGCTGGTTTCATCATAAAAGCCTTGAAGAAAAGATAGTATGTGGTTTCTAGTAAGAACTTGACAATTATGGATAAACTTGTTAGTCATTCAGACTCTTCATCATTTGTTAATAGTTACAGTGAATGGTTTAACAAACAAGACAGAGGGGGTCTGTAAAAAGCCAAGTGACAACTTCTATTTGCTGGTGAGAGAGTTAGAGAACATTGTGCGTAAATCTGTTAGTGATCGTTACTGTGCCAGTTCTGTAACACTTATTCCTCTTAAAGAATCCATCATGGAATCCTTCATACTAAAACACTATGCTGACATCTTCAAGGGTATCATATGAGGTATCCATTTTTTCAGAATTTTAGATTACTACAATTTTGTACTTTACTAATGTTAGGCCAACTTTACATTTGTAGCAATTCTGATTAATTTATAAATGGTAATCCTCTCTAATATATAAAATATAATCTGAGCTTGTTCAAAATGTTCGATGTAATTAATTTGAATTATCTTTAATTAAAAGAAATGATTGATCAATTTATTCCAAGTAGTTTTTGTTGACATACATTGTAATATTATATCTGTCTTTTCTTGTGTATGTAAATAAAAAATTAGTGATCAGCTTTCATTTTTTAGAATAACTTTGCCTAGCAAATGGGTAAAGTAAGAATTTTTAGCGTTATTGTTTTTAATTTGAATGTTGGTGTTTTATGCCACTTTCAGCAATATTTCAGCTATATCATGGCGACCAGTTTTAGTGGTGGAGGAAGCCAGAGTTCCCGGAGAGAACCCAGGGCAAGCAACTGGTAAACTATATCACTTGTGGCTGTGAGTCGAGTACACCCTTTTTTGTAATTTACAAAGCTGGGCGCGAACCCACACCGTATTGGTGATAAGCTTGTATGAATTGTTAGATCCGACTTATGTCAGAATGTAATTGGCAACCTAACCTCAAATCAATCTAACTTACCTACAAGGTAAATTTGCTTCACACTAAAATAATTTCAACATACTGTTATTATTTCTTTTTTGTCGGGAAAAAGTTCAAAATCAGGAGTTATCAAGATTTTATCTAACAAATTCAGAAAAAAGTCAGGAACAGCTAAAATTCAGGAAAAAATAGGAAAATCAGGAGTCGCTTGTCAGACTGATAAGCATTTAGATTTACTCTTGATTCACTTTCACATACATGTATATGTAGTTTCATGATTTTAGATGAATGTTTGTTTTAAACCATAGCAATGGTATTGATTAAAACACAAAAAATAGGTGTGTTTACTGTCACCTGACCATCCCTAATTTTAGGCCCCTACCACAATCTTTCCTAAAGTTTGTCCCTTGGATAGGCAAAATTATGCAGGACCGAACAAATATATGCCTAACCTAGCTTCTTTTTATTTTAAAATTGATAGAAATTTCAAACATGTGACAGTTAACACACATTATAATAGCAGAATAATTGGATGATTCAAAAAAGTCTGTCGGGTCAAAATAAATATATGTCTGTTTGAAGTTACAAGTACCTTGGTTAACAGATAAACTCATTTTATACAAGAACGTTCTTATTTTAATGGTACTTGACAAAAAATCTCCATAAAATGACATTTTTAGGGTAGACATTTTAACCACAAAAATAGAGAATATAAGTATATATTGTATATAGGTAAGATAACCTTGAACAGACATAGATATCTTTATTTTGCCTCTTTCAGCTTTTCTCAGCATGTTTTGTTAAGTTGTTTGATCCTAACATTAGGATGCTATTGTCTACATGTACTTGATTTCATCTATTATGTAGGTACATGTACAAAATGTATGTTGTTTTATTTTTGGTCCTTCATCTCAAAATTCTGTTATTTTTTGACAAGCCATTGAAAATTGATTGTTGGCCATGGTTTCCCCTAACATGGGAAGATTTTTAAGGCCCGGCTGGCAGGTCTTTAATTTTTATTTTATTAGTGTATTTTTTCTTTGAATTGTTTAGTAACTTTAAATGCTCCTAAGCAGAACTATTTTGAGCTGTTATGCCCTCTGTCAGAAATTAAACTCTGTTTATATAAGGATTCATGACATGAAGAAAAGAAAATACTACAAATATTCAATTCAAGTTAGAAAAAAATTGACATGGTTTGCTTCTCTGATTTTTTTTTCTTAAAAATTACACTAAATTAATTCACAAGGCAGCTTAAAACTGAAACGGCCAGGTTAGGGGAAACCAGTGTTCACTTATTTTTTTTGGCTTACCAATTCATTGCCTGATAAACATAATATTGATGGAAGAGGTACATATTTGTACAAATACATTTTTTTATTCCACGACCAGCTCAGCTACCATCCTTTCACATGTAGTTATTACAGTATCACATGGAAATAAAAATGATTATACCTTCAATTTTTAATGATAGCGATCGAGTTGTTGTCTTTTTTAAGGGGGAAAAGGGGGGGGGTAATGAATGCACACATGTATAATATATATGGGTGTCTGGTGCAATGGGGGCCAAGATTGGCCAGAACAAAGTAAAATCATTAATTTTGAAAGGGTTTGAAATGCCTTGAATTCGCAGGAAAATCAACCAATTACACCAAAGTGTGTTCTATGCATCCCTTGGATTTGCTGATATATACGTTCAATCAAGGATTTATATAGTATATAAATCCTTGGTCTACTATATATATCCTTGGTTCAATGGAAAAGTTTTTTCCCTTTTTTTCTGTATCATCCCTCATACCAAGGATTTGAATCTATTGATTACCAGTAAATTACGAATACATATTAACATATATGGTTTATTATTAACGCACAAATACACTTACAATTAACAACAAGTTTTACAACAGTTACACAGGGTCACAGCGTTCTCTCGGGCCATACACACAACTTGCTCTCTCTCACTGACGTTACCATACCAAGACATACACACGATTGAGGAAACCAGTACAATACAAGAGGGACAACCTAAGTACATATACGCATATACCGGACTCACACCACACTCCCCCCCCCCCCCCCCCCCCCCNTACAAGAGGGACAACCTAAGTACATATACGCACATACCGCACTCACATCACACTCCCCCCGTTCCGAAAAAAGGGAGAATAATACATTTAACAGTAAAAATAAAAATAGTTTTCTAAACGGAGTCTAAAAAAAAATGCACATTTATAAAAGTCACACTCGAATTCCTTTCATAGTGATGGATCTAACTGTAAAACATAGTTATAACAATATCCTAACAATTAAGTAACGTCATAAGCCATCATAGAAACACATACAATGTATTTACAAGTACAACTTTCTGAAGTTGCGATTGCACGACTTCAGGAGTTTGTCGGTAGCTTGCCCTCTAATGTCAGCTACAAGAGCAGCAACATCCCCTATATACTGAGGCATCTGACACACCACTGCTGAATCTACCTGCATGTATGGCGAGTCGGTCTCGACAAGGATCCGATGGTCGGGGACCTCTTGGAGACCCTCTTTCTGTCCCTTTGTGAAATATTTTACGTTTCCTGCAAACCCAAAGTGGGTGTTTGGGAAATCGTCGCGCCATTGACGGACTTGATCCTTGAATCCACCAAAACAATGAAGGTGTATTAGCTGGTCGCTTTGCGTGAGACACTCCCGTAAGATAGCCAAACACCTTGAATAAGTGTCACCGTAACCATTGTCAACATCCTGGCCCCTGACATGAAGTATCAGAGGTTTTTCGGGTGTCGCTAGAGTCAACAGGTCTGTCATGTCAACACTGATTCCTGGTAGCTCCAGGTTCCCTTCGGCTCTGTCCTATCCAAACCTATCTCTCCTAGAGCTACAACACCGTCCTGTCTTAAAAATCCATTAACCCTTCACTTGATTTTTTAATTGAAATCCACAGCGTGTCTCGGATGGAAACCAACTGCAGCTAGGAAATCCGAATCCTCTTGAATAACGTCAGGGTATGTGCGAGGGTCGCAGACTATCATCAATGCTCCAAGCAAATGAACTTGAATTTTAGGTTCAGGTTGAATATTCAGTGTTAATATTTCTTTTACTGGAATATCTCTCCTCAGTTTCATCTTGAGGCGGTCATAATGGAAGTGACTGTCATATGCGGGTAGTAACTCCACCCGTGTGGTGGTTTTAACCGGCATTGCACCCTGACTTTGCGATGTGGCTTTTTCGGAACGTTCTTCCTCCTCTGAGTCCTAAGACAGAGGTGGTGTGGTGCCGAATACCCCTGTCCCAGTTTACGTCATTCTTTTCGTTGACTTTCGGTGATTAAACAAACCAACGACAGGAGCACCGCCAATGCAGCAAAACAGCTGGCGAGTTTACAGGGTGCAACGTAAAATTCCGTGGCTGCTTCCATTTCATTGCATAGCTCAGCATCTGATATTGAGCTACCTGTCTCTGTAGCATTTCAGCTGTTCTTGGCACTATATTCTTATCATTTACATATTGCACAAGCTGAAACGCAGTGGCAGTGTCCTTTCCAAGTATCCAACGAGCCAGTGTAAGAATAGCATCACCACGTATTTGTTGAAAATTTGAATATATTTCCGCTCGTGGACAGGTAACGTCCTGCACAACCATGGGAAGATGATGATGATACGCATGGCGCTTTAACTTCCTGGTTTTTACTTTGCATCCAGGGATGGGACAACTCGAGCTCCTGGAGTCCCGGGAACGATCAGATCCCCGAGCCTCAACACGGCGCCCTGATGTTGATACAGAGACTCTCATCATATCGTGACATTTCCTTGAATCCCCCGCTTTGGTGGTCGGGGACCTGTGGCGTCCAGAGCTAGGTTGACTCCCAGTCGTAGATCCACTGTGTTGTCCTCCAGCTCTAAACCGGCGGTCCAGTACATCATGCCTGTCATGAGATCTACGACGAACATCCGAGTTTGACTCATGGTGTTTCTCCGATTCCCTTCTGTGACCAGACGTAGAACGTTGGCGATGACCAGTTAGTTGTAGTGGTGGATGACGATCGTGTGAACTAGACTGTCTTTGACGACGGTCACGGTTAGTGGACTGGATTTTGTTCCTGTCTGATTCCTCCCTTCTTCCTCTTACCTCACTTCTTTGTTTCCTGGTGCGCTTCCTTGTACCCTTCTTTATAGCGTCCGTTTGAGTACTCATTTCTCCACGGGTGACTACCCGCCGTGTACCAGTCTGGACTTCCACTAAGGTAGACCCTGATGATGTTGATGACGTTGACGATGATGAACTTGAGTCAATAGACATTCGCCGACTTGATTTTGAAAACCCCTTTGAAGAAGTAGGCATCCCCTCGTCACAGGGCTGCTCAGATTCACTGCTCACATTCTCAAAAATGTTACTTTCTGACATCTGCAAAACATCAAAGAAAAAAAAAACAAATTCCTGACATGCTGGACAGTAGTAAAATTGCATGGTGTCTGCCAATTCTTTCGTAATATTTACACATGGCCCGTGATACCATTCATCACAAGTATCACATCTTATCATGAACCCATGTTCTGGACCACCACATAAACAGTACGTGTTCTTATTTACATCCGATATATCCTCACCATTTTCAATGCGGTGGTTGCACCGTTTCAACGATGGTGGGATGTCTCGATCGTTACAAAGTTTTAACCTGTCGTGATTGGTAGTGAATACAGCTTTTCTTAGTTTCACTTTGTATACATAGGGACTTATTTTGGATACAATAATACCTGGACCCTTCCAAGGAGAACTCAGTTTACGATTTTTGCCCTTTATCACCGCAGTGTCTAATACATAAACAATATCACCAATTTTGTATAGCACTTCGCAAACTCGCAAATCATAGTCGCGCTTCATAACATCTTGTGTCACCTTAAGGGTTTTTCGTGCTATATCATGTGACATCAATATAGACTCCTTTAGTCTTGCGACATAATCATCTGTTGTATCTGACGGTTCGGTTTCTACCGGTTGGAATACTAAATCAACGGGTTGATTTACTTTCCGGCCAAGCATCATTTGGTTTGGCGAAAAACCAGTACTTCGGTTGACCGAGGAGCGAATAGCTCCGGCTAATTGTGAAATATGTTCGTCCCAATTGTCTTGCTGGTTGTCTACATAGCACCGGACAGCGTCCATGAGAGTACGATTGAACCTTTCAACCTGTCCATTGGCAGACGGTCTATATGGCGTTGTACGTGTTTTATGTATGTGCAGGATGTCACAAACGGCTTTGAATAGACGGCTCTCAAAATTTCGCCCTTGATCGGTAAATATTTGGAATGGGTAGCCAAAACGCGAGAAAAACTCGTTGATAGCTGCCCTTGCTGTTACCTCCGCAGTATGAGATGGCAGTGGAATGCACTCCACCCATTTCGTGAATTGGTCCACCATCATCAGAACATGCGAATTGCCGGATTTTGTTTCTGGAAGGGGCCCAAGAAAATCTAGGTGAACACGCTCCATCGGAACACTTGCATGAAACTGCGTCATGTGGCAACGTGCTTTTCTTGAGGCTTTTTGTTCTTATTACATATGTGACATGTTCGCACATATTCCTTTATTTCGGAATCCATCTTGTACCAATAAAAATCTTCTTTAACCTTTAACTTGGTCCTGTTGATTCCCTGATGACCAGAGGTTGGTATGTCATGGCACAACGCCAAGATTTCGTCGACAAATTTTCTTCGTACCACAAGTCTGTCACTGGTACCATCCGGTGAATTGCTTCTCAGTAACCCATCTTTGTCTAAATAAAACAAGTTCCGGTTTATCCAATAACTTTTATCCGCTTGGTTACTTCGAAACAACATTGTGTCTGATGGCTCAATCTTTGTCAGCAACCAGTCATATATCAATTCTATATCTTGGTCAGTTTTCTGGGCCACCTTTAAAGTATCGTGAGAATAGTTTGTTTGATAAGAATTAGGATGACTGGCAGCAACAGCTGCTGTAAAAACCATCTCATGAGAATGCCTTATGAAAACGTCCGTATCTGTCCTAGTCACTTCCAAAGACGTGTGAAGTGGAATTTCTTCCTTTTCGATGGCTAACGGTGCCACCGTTCTGCCTCCACTCGCGCACGCATTTAACGGGATAACATTGTCTACAACTTCCGTGAATCCCGCCCAATTTTCATGTGCGCGTATGCAGTGATGACAGCCTCCGCAAGGAAGATCGGTAGTCCTGAAACAAAACTCATGTTCAGACTGAATGCAAGAAAGAGCGTCAGCATTTTCGTGCTTCTTTCCCGGTCGATGTTCTACAATCATGTTGTACTGGGACAATTCCTCAAGCCATCTGGCGAGTTGCCCCTGTGGTTCTTTGAAATTTAGCAACCACGTGAGACTGCTATGGTCGGTGCGTACCACAAACCTGCGGCCCAACAAATAATGTCGGAACTGCCGGGTGAATCGCACCACTGCCAACAGCACCTTTCGTGTCGTACAATATTTAAGTTGTTCCTTCGTCAACGAAAAACTACCATAAGCAATTGCCCTCTCCTTGCCATTTTGAAGTTGTATCAACTCGCCACCAATTGCATAATTTGAGGCGTCCGTGTCTAATATAAATGGATCAGAATTGTTTGCAAACGCAAGCACAGGTGTTGTACATAACGCTTTCTTGAGTTTCTCAAAAGATTCTTGTTGACTGCCACCCCAAATGAATGCCTTTTTACCTGTTATACTGTATAGGGGCTTTGCAAGTTTTGCATAATCTTGAATAAAGGTACGATGATAATTCGCAAACCATAGGAAGCGCTCCACCTCTTTGCATTTTTTGGAGCAACCCAATCTTGAACAGTTTTAACATAATCCCTACCAATTTTCATTCCGTTTTTACATACCTCCCGACCAAGAAATTCAACATGTCTCTGAAATAACTGACACTTTGACGGTTTCAATTTTAAACCGTATTGTCTAAATCTATCTAGGATTGACTTTAAATTGTCTATATGACTATCGAAGTCTTTACCAAGAACAACCATATCGTCTAGGAATGCCAATACGATATGCAAATTTAATCCTCGAAGCACTAAATTCATGACATGCATATAAGTGCTAGGCGCATTGCAAAGCCCAAAGCTCATGCGAGCAAACTGGAACAAACAGTACTTCGTAATGAATGCGGTTTTATCACGATCTGCTTTGCTCACGTTCACTTGGTAATATGCTAGACAATCCTCAATTAAGGGCAATGGATACACATCTTTTTTGGTTACGGCGTTTAACTTCCTGTAATCGACGCACCATCTAACTTTTCCGTCCCGCTTGCGGGTTAAAACGGGAGCTGATGCCCATTCAGACGTAGAATGTTCCATTATACCTGCGTCCAGCATTTGCTTTAGATGTTCTTCCTCCTCCTGTGCAAAGCACCTTGGCGTACGCCGTATGCGTTGTTTGATAGGCCTTGCCTCTCCAACATCTATGGTATGTTCTATTGTACTAAAATTTCCTAAGTCAAAATCGACTTTAGCGAAGACATCTTCATATTCAACTAGAAATGAACGGAGTGTTTCCTGTTGTTCTGTATTTAGTTCTGACTTAGAATTCTCAAACAATGACTCAATATGGTCTGGTAGCGTTGCTTGGCAACATTCAGTAGTGCCACTCGTTGCTAACACTGCAACACTTTTCACCTCCTGGTCATTGACTGGCAGAATTTCTGCTTCTGAAGCATTAGCCACAACTTGACCTTTTTTCAATGTCACATTATGGTCCATTACATTGATGAAACATATCTTGGGAGTAGTTTTATTGCAATACACTGCACGTGGTACTAAAATATTGTCTACTGTAGGTTCAGCTACAAAAGTATCAAAGGCATTCGACATTTTGCACTTTAGCAGTGTTGCCGTATTCGGGGGTAAAACAGTTGTTCGACAGACAGTTATTTTGGCTACCATTTTCACCTCGCTGGCTTTCCCATATGTCAGAGAGATTGCTTCGTTCTTAATAACCATTTCATCTTTTAATAAATCTAGAACGGCATTATGGTGTTTCAAAAAATCGAGTCCAAGCAACATCTCGTCATCAATAGGTGCAACATATACACTCCACTGGTAGGAAGTGGATCAATAGTAACAGGGCTTGTCACCAATGAGTCCATCAACATACCCCGGCCTGCAGCATGCATGTCAGTATACTTATCTACTTCCGGTTTCACCTTCCACGACCTGTAAACTTTGTCCGAAACAATAGTTACCTCAGCCGCCGTGTCTACTATGGCTACCGTTGACTGCCCTTGGAGTTTAACTCCAAGTCTCATCATAGATGCTGAGCCCAGCTAATAAATACTAAGTGTCCTACCTAAACTATCGATGTCACCCTTGGTCTCGGTTTCAACAACGGGAACCGCCTCCTTTTCAATAGGTACCGGTCCCCGCAAAGTCCCCTTAATCGAATTCTCCAGTTTATGCACAATACCACCGGGATCCAACCTGGTATTTTTCACCTGCTCCTGGAGTGTCGAAACTTTTGACTTCGGAGACCCATCAACCTGTTCACATACTATTGAATTGTTGAGGCTTCTGGTTTCACTTCGGGTTGACTAAAGTCATTGACTGGCAGAATTTCTGCTTCTGAAGCATTAGCCACAACTTGACCTTTTTTCAATGTCACATTATGGTCCATTACATTGATGAAACATATCTTGGGAGTAGTTTTATTGCAATACACTGCACGTGGTACTAAAATATTGTCTACTGTAGGTTCAGCTACAAAAGTATCAAAGGCATTCGACATTTTGCACTTTAGCAGTGTTGCCGTATTCGGGGGTAAAACAGTTGTTCGACAGACAGTTATTTTGGCTACCATTTTCACCTCGCTGGCTTTCCCATATGTCAGAGAGATTACTTCGTTCTTAATAACCATTTCATCTTTTAATAAATCTAGAACGGCATTATGGTGTTTCAAAAAATCGAGTCCAAGCAACAT
>MJUT01006174.1:87141-101736 GCA_002080005.1 Gigantidas platifrons | reverse complement strand
AACACCCGGTATTCCCAGGCGGTCACCCATCCAAGTACTAACCGGGCTCGACGCTGCTTAACTTCGGTGATTGGACGAGAACTGGGTTTTTTTTTCTATTGATAAAATTTTATTAACTAAATATCATATAAAAAGATAACTAGGCTAATCTCCTAGATATCTACAATATCACATAATGAGTTAAAATATGTTATAGTATATATTCTTATGACATATATTTCCAATTCTCAATCTAAATATTAGATAAATATTAATATATCTATAAATCTACATGTACTTGACTTTCCTGTACAGTAATTAATGGGTTATTTCCAGAGTAATATTTTTCAAATAATTGTAGGCATTGTCTGTTTTTTGTAATACTCATAAGAATATGTAACATTTCTGATAACTATAGTTTTAAAATATTCCTCTATATTCAGAATTTTGTTTTCTTTCATAGCTATATTGCGTCTTTTGATTACACAAAATTTTCTGATTACTAAAATATTATTTAAGTAAAAAAAATTAATATATTGATCACTTTTAAGTACTCCAATCATGCATATTTTTCCAAAATCAAACTGATTCACTAAACGAGATGTACTTTTTGCACACAATGTCGCTGGTCGGTGAACAATACAAGGGGAGATAACAGTTACCGACCAACGGTATCCGAATGCTATTGATCATCAAATAAATACAATTTCGAATGTTATTAAACAAATATTATAGGAAAGTAAAATAAAATAGTTTCCACAGACGTGTTGTCAATTATGAAAAATTCCAATAAAATAAGGAGGAAAAACGAAAAAGAAATGTCTACAACACTAGGTATTCCCAGGCGGTCACCCATCCAAGTACTAACCGGGCTCGACGCTGCTTTACTTCGGTGATAGGACGAGAAGCGGTGTTTTCAACGTGATATGGTCGTAGACACAAAAGTATGAACATTAACCATATATAAAGGTTCGAAATGCCGGAAATTGTTTAATTTTTCAGACATCACCACTGACGGCCCGGATTTGTGCATTTCTGCGAATAAGAAGAAATTTCACTCACCGATCAAAATACAGCGACTCTCTCTACAACGTGCATCCATGCAATGTCACTGGTCGGTGAACAATACAAGGGAAGATAACAGTTACCGACCAACGGTATCCGAATGCTATTGATCAACAAATAAATAAAATTTCGAATGTTATTAAACAAATATTATAATAAAGTAAAATAAAATAGTTTCCACAGACGTGTTGTCAATTATGAACAATTCTAATAAAATAAGGGGGAAAATCGAAAAAGAAATGTCTACAACACCCGGTATTCCCAGGCGGTCACCCATCCAAGTACTAACCGGGCTCGACGCTGCTTAACTTCGGTGATCGGGCGAGAACCGGTGTTTTCAACGCGATATGGTCGTAGACACTAAAGTATGAAAATTTAGCATATATAAAGGTTTGAAATGCCGGAAATTGTTTAATTTTTCATAGACACCACCACTGCCGACCCGGATTTGTGCATTTCTGCAAATAAGAAGAAATTTCACTCACCGATCAAAATACAGCGACTCTTTCTACAACGTGCATCCATGCAATGTCGCTGGTCGGTGAACAATACAAGGGGAGATAACAGTTATCGACCAACGGTATCCGAATGCTATTGATCATCAAATAAATACAATTTCGAATGTTATTAAACAAATATTAAAGTGAAATAAAATAAAATAGTTTCCACAGACATGTTGTCAATTATGAACAATTCTAATAAAATAAGGGGGGAAAACGAAAAAGAAATGTCTACAACACCCGGTATTCCCAGGCGGTCACCCATCCAAGTACTAACCGGGCTCGACGCTGCTTAACTTCGGTGATCGGACGAGAACCAGTGTTTTCAACGTGGTATGGCCGTAGACACTAAAGTGTGAAAATTAAGCATATATAAAGGTTTGAAATGCCGGAAATTGTAAAATTTTTCATAGACACCACCACTTCCGGCCAGGATTTGTGCATTTCTGCGAATAAGAAGAATTTTCACTAACTGATCAAAATACAGCGACTCTCTCTACAACGTGCATCCATGGAATGTCGCTGGTCGGTTAACTCGAATAATATTGCGCCCTCTATCGGCACTATCGCTGGACCATGGCTTGAACGCTCTTAATGGTAAACATCCGTCAGCTGCTATCTGGTTCAGACAACCAATCAAATGTCAGATATTAGCGCGTATGCGCATTAGTGACTTCCTTTACTTTCGTTTGTAAATATTGACAAAACAAACACGGAGAATGATTGTACCTTTGCATATTTAGAACACAAATACACCTTTATTCTCATATTTATGATTTAAATTGTCATAGATTCACAAATTTAAAAAAAAAAATTAAAAATAAAACACCGTGTAATAATTTTTTAGAAGTTTTGAAGTTTTTGTCACTTTCATGTACACGAGACAAAAAGTGATTTGTTTTTAATTATTGTTAGCAAAGGCACCCATTTCTGAGTACTTATTTATTTTCAATAAAATTTCTTTATTATTTCATCTCTTTTTCCTGAATTTATTGTGGATAATAATAGTGTATATATATAAATAGGGTCGACATCAGAGTCGACATTTAACTTGCTGTTAACATCAAATTGTATAAATATGGATATGCACAAGTTAAATTACGGAAAATGGGATGAAATAATAAAGAATTTTTATTGAAAATAAATATGTAAACAGAAAGTTGATTAATTCATAAATTAAAATGATTTTTAATACAATTTATTAAGAAATACCAATTACATCGTTATTAAGGTAAATACCTATTAGCCAGATTAAAAAAAAAATTATTGTTTTGTCTTTTTAATTGATAACTGACCGAAGTTAGGCTAAATAAATGAAATGTGACTCAACATGTTAATTAATTTTCACTAAAAACATACTTGCCTCTTATAAATTTCAATTTCTTATCTAATAATTCTTATCCTTATTATGTAACAATATGGTCAGATTGTTATTTTCATTGAATGGCATCTCAAAATATAAAGTTGCACAGTAGGGGCTCTTCCTGTATATTGGATGCATCATGTATATTACTACCTGACAGCTAATATGACAAACAATTTTCAGCAATCATCATAAAATACATTTTTTTTTAATCTTTATTTTAAATTAAATTAAAAAATCATTATAAGAGTGAATTCAATTCAAGCTTTTATTTACTGTCTAACTTTGAAATAAATATTAATATTTGAAAAATAGTAATTATTCATTAAAGCAAGGATTTAAATATAGAAATTATATAGAAAGTATAGAAATCCTTAATTAAAGTTTTATTTCATGTATGGTTGTATTTATCCGGATATGTATATTGCTAGTCTTGTAACGTATGACTTCACATTTTCACATTCCATGTTCATATTTTTACGTTGGCATATGGGATTTTTCATTTTTTTCATTTCATGCGGAATGGGAAGCAAATAGAAAACAATAAATAGTAAATAGGGAAAATGTAAAAAAAAAAGTAATATCAGATAATAAAAGAAATAGTAAATATCGTCACACGAGGTACTATGTGATAGGACTATGTGTATTGCATACAGCTTTGGTTTTGTTTGTCTTCTTTGGTAGTCTTTACATACAAGTCATTCAAGGTTTTATTCATGATGATCACGAAGATTTTATTAACAAATATGTCTTGATATTGATGATACGCGAAACTAACAATTTTTTTGTCGTAATTCCCATAAGTCATAGCGATTTACTATTTCCGGTTTGACGAATTTTATCAATGAATCCATCCAGGCGTTAATGTAGCGACCAGCGGGAGAGTAATATAACGACTGGATTATTCGGGTTACTGGTCGGTGAACAATACAAGGGGAGATAACAGTTACCGACCAACGGTATCCGAATGCTATTGATCATCAAATAAATAAAATTTCGAATGTTATTAAACAAATATTATAATAAAATAAAATAGTTTCCACAGACGTGTTGTCAATTATGAACAATTCTAATAAAATAAGGGGGAAAAATGAAAAAGAAATGTCTACAACACCCGGTATTCCCAGGCGGTCACCCATCCAAGTACTAACCGGGCTCGACGCTGCTTAACTTCGGTGATCGGACGAGAACCGGTTTTTTTTCTATTGATAACATTTTATTAACTAAATATCATATAAAAAGATAACTAGGCTAATCTCTTAGATATCTACAATATCACATAATGAGTTAAAATATGTGATAGTATATATTCTTATGACATATATTTCCAATTCTCAATCTAAATATTAGATAAATATTAATATATCTATAAATCTACATGTACTTGACTTTCCTGTACAGTAATTAATGGGTTATTTCCAGAGTAATATTTTTCAAATAATTGTAGGCATTGTCTGTTTTTGTAATACTCATAAGAATATCTAACATTTCTGATAACTATAGTTTTAAAATATTCCTCTATATTCAGAATTTTGTTTTCTTTCATAGCTATATTGCGTCTTTTGATTACACAAAATTTTCTGATTGCTAAAATATTATTTAAGTAAAAAAAAATAATATATTGATCACTTTTAAGTACTCCAATCATGCATATTTTTTCAAAATCAAACTGATTCACTAAACGAGATGTACTTTTTGCACACAATGTCGCTGGTCGGTGAGCAATACAAGGGGAGATAACAGTTACCGACCAACGGTATCCGAATGCTATTGATCATCAAATAAATACAATTTCAAATGTTATTAAACAAATATTATAGGAAAGTAAAATAAAATAGTTTCCACAGACGTGTTGTCAATTATGAAAAATTCCAATAAAATAAGGAGGAAAAACGAAAAAGAAATGTCTACAACACTCGGTATTCCCAGGCGGTCACCCATCCAAGTACTAACCGGGCTCGACGCTGCTTAACTTCGGTGATTGGACGAGAACTGGTTTTTTTTTCTATTGATAAAATTTTATTAACTAAATATCATATAAAAAGATAACTAGGCTAATCTCCTAGATATCTACAATATCACATAATGAGTTAAAATATGTTATAGTATATATTCTTATGACATATATTTCCAATTCTCAATCTAAATATTAGATAAATATTAATATATCTATAAATCTACATGTACTTGACTTTCCTGTACAGTAATTAATGGGTTATTTCCAGAGTAATATTTTTCAAATAATTGTAGGCATTGTCTGTTTTGTAATACTCATAAGAATATCTAACATTTCTGATAACTATAGTTTTAAAATATTCCTCTATATTCAGAATTTTGTTTTCTTTCATAGCTATATTGCGTCTTTTGATTACACAAAATTTTCTGATTGCTAAAATATTATTTAAGAAATAAAAATTAATATATTTATCACTTTTAAATACTCCAAACATGCATATTTTTCCAAAATCTAACTGATTCACTAAACCAGGTGTACTCTTTGCACACATATTAAGTAAAACATTTTTCATAAAATCATTAAAATCTGCTAAATGAGAACATCCAAATATCATATGATACACATCTTCTGTTGACAGTAAGCAAACTGGACAGACATCATCAACTGCTATTTTACATTTCATTAGTCTCTCTTTGGTAAAAATAACATTGTGAAACAATTTAAAAGCCAACCCTCGTACATCACTTTGTAAGAATGATAAATTCGAAATTGTATATACTTTGTTTACATCAAGTTCATTATACCTCTGTTCCCATTTAGAAAGTGACCTTGGTTCACAATTTTTTGACAGTTTTAATATCAGCACATCATAGTATGCTTTGGTATTCCTCGGCAACAGAGAAATTGTATTATCAGTTCGAAATGTAATACTTAAAGGAGGAATACTTTTACTTGGGTTTTCATTTCCTTCAATAATATCTGAGTACTCAGTTGGCAAGGAATCCATCAACATATTGACATATTTCATAACCATTTTCTCTGACAAATTTGTTCTTTTTTCTTTTATAATATCAACTACATAACTTGGTCTAAGTAACCCTTTTCTACATTCAAATGCAATATCTTTAATTTTTACTATACCAGATTTAATAAATTCTTCAAAATACAATAGTTTGTTTTGAAACTTTATCTTAGGATTAAAAAACAGAGGAATATGAAAAACATTTTCAAGATCTATATCTATTTCTACATTTTCTCTTATCATATGCCATGCTTTTAACATACTTTTATAAAAATCAGGTAAACCTGCTAAATATTTCGGTGGAATATTACAAAAAAGAATTTCTGTACACAAATTCATATTTCCTACTTTTGAGAAAAAATATTGACAAGTATACTTCCAAATAGCTGTGTATTCTTCATCTGAAAATCTGGATAAAAATTTAAGTCTAAAAGCATACATTTTTTGTAATATGTCAGGAAAATTTAATCCTCCTTTCAATGTTTTGTTTATTATTATATCACATGCAATAAGTGGGGGTTTATCATTCCAAAGAAAATTTAAACATTTATTTTTAAATATCTGATAAAATCTTTCTGGAATGTCTACTACCATTAATGTATACCAAAGTTTACTCATTAGTAATGAACTAATTACACTAACTTTACCATGTAATGACAAGTGCCTCATTTTCCAAAAATTTAACAGCTTTGATATTTTATCAATTTTATTCTCCCAGTTCAAATTTTCACATAGCTTTTTATTTCTACCTATCCAAATCCCTAACAGTTGGATTACTTCTTTACTTTTTTTGATATTAAGGTTTTTTAATTCTTCTTCTGTAATTTCTCCTTTACCTAAGCTCATTATTTCTGATTTATTCCTGTTTAGTTTAGCACCTGATGCTTTACTATATAAATCAATAACTTTAAATGTTTCTTTAACTGATGTTTTATCTGAAAGTATCAAAGTGGTATCGTCTGCATGGAAAAAAATTTAGCTTCTTCATCAGTGTTTGGAATTTTTAAACCATGTATATCTTTATTTTGTTTAATGGCTGCACTTAATGGTTCCGCAACAAGAACATACAATAATGCTGATATAGGACATCTCTGTTTAACAGAATTTTTAAGTCTAAAATAGTGGGTTAGAAAACCATTACACTTAACAGCACTAAAAATATTATTATAAAATATCCTGATCCATTTACAAAATTTAATACCAAAACCAAATTTTTCTAATACAGCAAAAACGTATTCATGGCCTACTCGATCAAATGCTTTTTCTTGGTTTAGTTTTAAGAGGAAAGCTTCTAATTCATCACCTTCAACAACATCCATTAAATCTTTAACACTTATTGTGGTATCAGAAATATCTTTACCAATTATACAACAACTTTGAGTAGGAGAGATAATTTTTGGCAACACATATTTTAACCTATTTGACATAATCCTAGCCAATATCTTATAATCAACATTTAACAAGCTTATTGGTCTAAAATTTTTCAAATCTGTTTTATCACCTTTATTCTTATATATTAAATTAATAATACTATACTTCATTGATCTAGACAATTCTTCATTTTCATCAATACTGTTAAAAATGTACAATATTTTGCAAATCATTAATAAAATACAAGTAAAACTCAGCTGTTATACCGTCGGGCCCAGGTGTTTTACTTTTAGACATTCCACTTAACGATTTACAAATCTCATCAACTGTAATATCTTCATCACACATTTCTACATCATCATCATCAACTGCTACATTTACACATTCAAGAATATCATTTATTGTAATATTATTAGTCTCTACACATGAAAATAAATCTTTATAAAAACCATGAATAACATCTAACATATCATTTGTATCTGTAACTGTATTACCATCTATATTTGTTAAGGAATGTATCAAATGAGAATTTTGTCTTTGCTTCTCCAACTGTAAAAAATATGATGTATTTCTATCATTTTCTAAAGCCCACTTAGACTTTGATCGAAGAATAGCTCCATTACACTTATGTTTTTCAAAACCATCTAGTCTATTCTTCAATTCAATATATTTGTTATTGTCAATGTCGAAACCATTTGCAGACTTTGTAGAAAGTTCTTGAAAAGAATTTTGTAATTTATAAAACTCTTTATTTCTCTCTTTTTGCTTCTCTTTGCCATAAATTTGGCTTCTTTTTTTTATCCTATATTTTAAATTATCCCACAATACCAAAGGATGAGACAAATAAAAATCTGACCCAATTTCATCTGCAAATATTTTCTTTATTTTACCAACAAATACCTCATCTTGTAAAATTGAATTATTAAATATCCATATACCAGGGCCCTTTTCAACTTTAGAAAAATCCATTTTCATATTAACTATACAATGATCACTAAATGATGTATCATTATAATACACATTTTTAACATATGGTTTTAAAGCATCTGACACTAAGAAATAATCGATCCTACTTTGTGTTAAATAGCCATTAACTAATTGTTTACTTGAAAACATTCTATCATTTAAATTCCTTTTTCTCCAAATATCACATAATATTTTTTCATTTATAATATCTACTAGAGTTTTTACACCTTTATCATTTACATGCTTACTTTTACCTGATCTATCTAAAGATGCTAATGTTGTATTAAAATCTCCTGTCACAATATTATTTTCATTATCCGAGATTTTATCTTTACAGTTCTCAAAAAAGGTACACTTTGCATTGATGTCATTTGGAGCATAAATATTGTAAATATTTAAATACTGATCTTCCACTTTACCTTTAATATGGATAAATCTATCACTTTCTTTGTTAACAACAGAAAACACATTTTTGAACCTTTTACTAATCATAATTGCAACACCTTGTCTATTGTTTATACCATTACTATACAAAATTTCACCTTCCTATACACTTTTATCTCTTTTAATTCTTTCAATAAATGTATCACTCCAAAAAGTCTCTTGTAAACAGATAACATCATAAAATCTTTCATTACATAATGAAAATATACAATTCAGTTTTTGAACATCGTTTAAACCATTACAGTTAAAACTAACAAAATTAAGAATAGCCATGACACATGTTATAATTATAAAACATACATTCATTTGTTCATACATTATAAAGCTTTATATTTATTTGATTCATGTGCCATTTTTGCTGCTTTATAATTTGGTACTAATTTATGAGACCTTCTCCTTACTATTTTGAAACTTTTCTCTGTATTTTCCTTGATGAATTCACCCTGGCCATCTATATCTACCCAAGGAGAATCATCAAGATTTATATCATCCAGCTCACCAGCTGTACCCGAATCTTCCATTTCACTGTCTTCAACCTAGCTTCCTATTTGTTCCAGGGAGGAGACACTATCTGTATAATTTTCATTTTTAGTATTTAAATAACTATCATCATCAATCTTACAACTACTATGTACATTTTTATCTTTTTTTATTTCATTCACCCTGTCAGATGTAACATTTTCATCAACTTTTACTTTTGAATTTTCAGTTTTTACAATTTTATCAGTTTCTGTATTCAGGTCCAAATCATCATCTTTTACCATATCTTTCTCGCCTTCGCCACCTAATGCGGTCGCGTTTTCATTTACTCCTTTTACAGTGTCATCATCATCTTCACTCACTTCCGATTCATCCTCTAACACCGCTTCTTTCTGATCACATTCGTCTGCTTCAGTCACAGTTTCGAATTCATCTTTTCTACACTCCCCATTAGTTTCATCACGTCCATCTTGTTCTATCTGACTTTTCAATTCTAAACGGAGAAAAGATAGCGAAGATAAATTGGACGAATTTGCAGCCGTGTGTAAATTTACATATATGCAAAATAATTTACACATGTGTAAATTTGGTCATGAGAACGGGGTTTAAGAGGCATGAAAATAATTTTGACAATCCAGAAAAAGACAACTCAGAAGCTTCTGAGTCTGTCAATAATAAACGGAGAAAAGATAGCGAAGATAAAACTTGTCAAGAAGAAGGACAGAATAGTGAAGGTATGGATGAACAAAATGATAATGAAAATAGTGAAGTTAGTGAAAAGTCAGGAAGTGACACAAACAAAGCAACACAAGATGTTAGTGAAAACGGTGCTGGAATTCAGAATGATGATAAAACGGCTCATTTTAGTGAATACGGTATTGAATCTATAAGAATTAAAAGAGATAAAAGTGTATAGGAAGGTGAAATTTTGTATAGTAATGGTATAAACAATAGACAAGGTGTTGCAATTATGATTAGTAAAAGGTTTTAAAAAAAATCATTGATGTATTTGTTGTTAATTTCATTTTAAGTCCTTTTGATGTACATGTCTTTTAATGGCAGTGAGCTTAAACGTCCAATTTCAAGCATCTGGGAACAAGTATTTTCTTTCTATGTGTTTCTAATAACCATGTTATCAATCTAGAACCAAAATAAGTGGTAGTTCTTCTTTCTCCTAATTCAGTATTTTTGAGAGTTTAGTCTTGTCAGATCTCACAACTGTAGCCAGTTTTTAAGTATTCTCTAGACATTGTAATCGCCTCGTACTAGCACTTTAAAAATACTAAACGTATGTCGCTTTAGTACAAATTAATACATATCATTTTATGAATACATTTATGCATAAAATATTCACAAGTTGAAGTCGTGATCTATTATCTAAGAGGCCAGGGTGGCTCAATGAGTTAGGTCGCTGGATCTAACAACTCATACAAGCCTATCACCAATACGGCGTGGGTTCGCACCCGGCTTTAAAAATTACAAAAAAGGGTGCACTCGACTCGCAGTCGCAAGTGATAAAGTTTACCAGTTGCTTCTCCATTGTCGGTGGTTCTCTCCGGGTACTCCGGCTTCCTCCACCACTAAAACTGGTCGTCATGATATAGCTGAAATATTGTTGAAGGTGGCGTTAAAACACCAAAAAAAACAATCAATCAATCTATTATCTATTATGCTCACTAGGATGAATCACCCGTTTCATAAATCAAAATTCATTTTTCTTATCTTTCAGAACATTTAAGTTCTTTTAAAATATCAGCTCTTTTATGAATTTGTTCTGTTTCTCTAGTCTCCCCAATTAGGGTACATGTATGTTTGGGTCGAAATGAGTAGTTGCTGTTATTCGAATGAACAATGAGAAACCAGAGTAAGTTATCTTTCCCTAACCATTGTAGAGAAAAAAAATGAAGTTGTCTCCCTTTTAGCCCAAGGACAATGGGGAGAGAATTTCATTATCTCCCTTACCTTCATCGGTTAGGAAAAGATAACTCACTCTGGTTGATCATTAGCATACAGTATAAGGAGGTACGTGTATGTGGACTGGTCAGAATGTGATCAGATTATGTGTTTGTTGGGGATGGCATGTTTTCATGACAGTTGTTAAGTTTCACTTGCAGTATGCAGATACAGATGCTTAATGAGTCCGTTACTGCATGGTAAAATTGGTCCTTAGTATTGGCACAGTTTAAAGCCTTGTACGTGAATTACTACAAGTCTAATAGCCAAGTTGAGCTTCACATACATAGATTAAAGTAAACCATGAATGCATACAAAGAGAATGGAAACGGGAAATGTGTCCAGGAGACAATAACCCGACCAAAGAGCGAAAAACAGTTGGCCCTTATAGCCTTTAATATTACATCAAAAATACTTTTTTTTTGCAGTGACAGGATGTACCTCACCCACCATATAGTTTCTATAAAAAAAAAGCCGATCATTGTCCAAAAAAAATAAAAAAATTAAACATGAATAAAAAAAAATGCATATTTTCTTTCGTATTTGCAATGTCAGGTTTTTAATTGCAAAATTTCTATTTTATACACTTAAACAATTGTCTATATACTAAAAAAAAACAATTCAATGAAGCATAAATTTTAGTCATTGTGTTTTCCAGAAATAATAACTATTTAAAAATAGATAATAACCAAGTCCTCAAGAAAACGTCAGAACAGTCAACTAGTAAATGCTACTGCTATGTCATCACGGATAGATTTTGCGCTTGTTAAAGCATCCATATTTGTATCATCGTCGTCAACTTGGTTATTTTCCACCTCTTCGTCGTTTTGCTCATTTCAATCGTAGATATACCTCTCATGATGAATCTCACAAATATTGTGAAGAATTACACAAACTGTAATGACGGTGCATGCAAAGGTTACTTCCACATCTAGTCGCTTCAGAAGGCACCGCCATCTGCCTTTGAGACGCTCAAAAGAGTTTTCAATAGTCATCCTAGCCCTACTGAGGCGGTAATTAAACACATTTTTAGTAGGAGTAAGATTCCCTCGATTAGAGAAGGGTTTCATCAACCAGGGTTTTAAAGGGTATGCAGGGTCGTCAAGTAAGACAGTTGGCATCTGTGTCTCTTTACCAGGCAGTGCCATTCTCTTGGGCCTGTTAGGGAACAGAGTACTTGTTTCTCCTTTATGAAAAATTTCGGAGTTCACGAATACACATGCATCGTGAACCCGTCCCGGCCACCCTATATTAATGTCTCGGAAAATGTACTTGTTATCACAAACACCTTGCATGATAAGTGAATAGTAGCCTTTTCTATTTAAATAGTCACCGTGTGATTCGGATGGAGAGATTATTGGTATATGGGTACCATCGATTGCACCTCCACAGTTCGGGAATCCCCAAGATTCTTCATAACCTCTTACGACATTGTTCAACTCGTCTCCAGTCGGAAACTTAACATAAACATTTAACAGATCTTCATATATGGCTTCGCATACTTTATGAACTATACTGCAAACCGTCGACTTTCCTGCTCCAAATAAATTGCCGATCGTTCTGTATTCTGCTGAAGAGGCAAGCCAATACAAAGTTATAGCAACCTGTTTTTGAACATCTACTACGTCTCTCACTGCGTGGTCACATGGCGCTAGACTTGCTTCCAGGTCTCGACACAAAGATGCAAAGGTTTCTCTCTTCATTCGAAAGTTTTCAATCCACTGGTCATCGTCAAATGTCTCAAGAACAATATGGTCAAACCAGTCCGTAGAACGTTCTTTTTTCCATGTCCTTTTTTCATGACCCAGTCCAATGACCAAACCCGCTCCCACAAAGTATGGAAACAATCTCCTTCTTTGGCATCGATAACGAACGAAAGCGTCCATGTTTCACCATCAGATGTGTAGATATAAAAAAAATCATATGAATGCTTAGCAAATTAACTTTTACACACGTGGGTAAATCTCAGGTAAATTTACACATGTGCAAATTTGCTCACGTATGTAAATTTTTGTCATGAGAACGGGGCTTTAGGCGGATTCCCAAAGCCGTCTCCATAATATCTCTTTCTTTTCTTACAATCACAAGCAAATGACCTGTGTCCACAATCATAGCATCTTCTCGAATTACAATTGCGACCAATATGCCCCTGTTTACCACACGTATAACATTTAAAATCTGGACAATCCTTATAAATATGCTCTGGGCTAAAGCATCCAGAACACACCTTCCTCTGATCATTATAAACTACTCTGTAATAAGCAGTATCTTTTTCGTCTACTGAAAACTTCATTGAATACGGTATTGAAGCAAGTGTTGGTGGCAATCTTGCCCTCAATACTCTGGTTCCATCAAACACCGTTGATTTACTCGACATTTATCGTTTCTTGATTTCACTTACTATCTCGACTCCAATTTTCTGAAATCTATCTATTATTTCTTCCTCTGACACATACATACTTAAATGGATGATTGACACTACTTTAATCCTAGATGTTAACTCCTTCACTTGAAAACTTCTTCCTCCTATACTGAAATCATCAGTCAAATCTCCGACATAGCTTCTTTCTTTCAACACAACTTCATACGATGTCCCAGATTTAGGAACACATGCCATTACGACTCCAACACCGCATTTCGCTTCTATTTAATCAATAACGGTTTTTGGTGTTATATCTCCATTATTGATAACATTAACAACAACTGTAAGATCTTTCGAAAAGACCTCATCAAACGTATATTTTCCATTCATGGTAAGTTATGGTGTATCTTTCAAAATAGTAAAAAGTTTTTTTGTTGGTAATCAGATATATCCTTGAAAAAGGAATCAAACACACCGAGAATACCCCCCCCCTTTTCCTACCGCGAGACAGGAATAGGGGTAAACTAGTCTATATTCAGCAAAGTTTATATGGGTGATGTAATTTTAAACTATATACATATTGTTTATATTACACAGGATATACAAAAACGTCTTGGAACTCACCAAATCGAAATAAACATTGGACGATTGTCAAACTACATCTTGACCTGGGTCTAACCAAAACCCAAAAACCTGGACGAGAACCGGTGTTTTCAACGTGATATGGTCGTAGACACTAAAGTATGAAAATTAAGCATATATAAAGGTTCGAAATGCCGGAAATTGTTTAATTTTTCATAGACACCACCACTGCCGGTGTTACATACTCATTTTTCCCCCTACTCATTTTTCCCCCCGGAAAAATGAGTATATACTAGTTTTTCTCCCGGAAAGATCAGTATATAATCATTTTTCCCCCCGGAAAGATCAGTATATACTCATCTTTCCCCCTGATTTTCAGGGGGAAATCTGAGTATATACTGAAGTTTCTCCCTCATACTCAATTCTCCCCCTTTGCACTGATAGACTATACAACCAAATACAATTTGGGTTTAGGGGACGACCATTGATTTTGAGGGAGGGAGGGGGCTTGGAAGATTTTGAAATAAATATTTTGATCTCGAAGATGGAGAA
>MJUT01006174.1:58327-83132 GCA_002080005.1 Gigantidas platifrons | reverse complement strand
GGGGGGGGAAATGAGTATGGGGGAAAAATGAGTATGTAACACCGGCCCGGATTTGTGCATTTCCGCGAATAAGAAGAAATTTCACTCACCGATCAAAATACAGCGGCTCTCTCTACAACGTGCATCCATGCAATGTCGCTGGTCGGTGAACAATACAAGGGGAGATAACAGTTACCGACCAACGGTATCCGAATGCTATTGATCATCAAATAAATACAATTTCGAATGTTATTAAANTATACAATTTCGAATGACTTTATGTTTTAAATAAAATAAAATGTATTCTACAGTCGTGTTGTTATCAAATATGAACAATTCTAATAAAATAAGGGGGCAAAAACGAAAAAGAAATGTCTACAACACCCGGTATTCCCAGGCGGTCACCCATCCAAGTACTAACCTGGCTCGACGCTGCTTAACTTCGGTGATCGGACGAGAACCGGTGTTTTCAACGTGATATGGTCGTAGACACTTAAGTATGAAAATTAAGCATATATAAAGGTTCGAAATGCCGGAAATTGTTTAATTTTTCATAGACACCACCACTACCAATCTCCCATACAGAGTTGTCGGTCCTTGCAGGCTCTCTATCTCTGTAAACGTCTCAAAAGTAGTCCCAAAACACGTGATCATGTAACGAACGATCATGTGACAAACTAACCAAAAGATGTCCTTTCTTGTCATGTAGATATTCAAAAGCTTGCCTTTGACAGTCCCTCAACACGATGTTCTTGTCATACTCTTTAACAATTGTATCTAATATTGACATTTTATCGGATGAATAAGTAAACCAAATTACTCAGAATAGGAAAACGTTTCACAAAAATATAGTCCCTATAAATATAGCTTTTTTAAAATGGTATTTCGCCTCAAATAAAATCATATTTCACGTCAAAACTAAAGATATATGAAAAAAGACGAATAGCGTCTTAGAAGCAAAATCTAGAGTATATTATTATTTTACAAGAATCTTGTAAAATCGAGACGTTTACAGAGATAGAGAGCCTGCAAGGACCGACAACTCTGTATGGGAGATTGGATTCTTGTAAAATATTAATTATGACAAGAACAACGTGTTGAGGGACTGTCAAAGGCAAGCTTTTGAATATCTACATGCCATTTTGATCAAAAATTGTCACATGATCGTTCGTTACATGATCACGTGTTTTGGGACTACTTTTGAGACGTTTACAGAGATAGAGAGCCTGCAAGGATCGACAACTCTGTATGGGAGATTGGTGATGTCTATGAAAATATAAACAATTTCCGGCATTTCGAATCTTTATATATGCTTAATTTTCATACTAATGTGTCTACGACCATATCACGTTGAAAACACCGGTTCTCGTCCGATCACCGAAGATAAGCAGCGTCGAGCCCGGTTAGTACTTGGATGGGTGACCGCCTGGGAATACCGGGTGTTGTAGACATTTCTTGTTCGTTTTTCCACGGTATGACCACTAATTCTTCCGTAAATGGCCGTTTTCGGATTAAGACGACCGAGTTAAGACGAGTGCACGTGCACTCGTCTTTACTCGTTGTGACATCCAATCAGACCGCCTCTAACAAGAAACAACATCGTTTAACTATATATCCTAAGCCGGGAATTTCACATTTATATACCCTGTCTGATAGCTGAATAACAGATATTTTATGGATTTAACCATTGTTTTTTTGTTTTTTTTCAAATACATACTCCAACCGTATTAAATATATTTGTGTTTTTTATTTTAATTTTTTTGAGAAGATCCGCAATGACTTTGTCCATTTAAAGACACTAGCTAAACACAACAGCTTATGGATAGCAAGTGACTTTAACTTACCTGATATTAACTGGAATAAAATGACTATTGAAGGTTCAACATATCCAAACCACATAAACAAGTCCTTCATCGATATAGTACAAGATTTATGTATGGAACAAATAGTGGATTTCCCCACTCGACTTGACAACACCCTAGATCTTGTCCTCACCACCCACAGATCACTGGTAAATAAATGTAAACCTCTTCCCAGGTGGAATAAGTGATCATGACATTGTCTTAGTTGACACCAACATCAGAATCAACAGAACCAAACAAACAAAACGTAAAATATATTGATGGAAATCAACAAATGTGGATGAACTACGTACAGAAGTACAAACAAAATTGAATGATTTCATGTCAGTATCTTTCCTCACAATTGACAACATGTGGACTGCCTTTAAAGATATTCTTCTGAATGCTATGGAGAAACATGTTCCATCCAAGCTATCTAGATCAAAACAAACTTACCCCTGGATCACAACTGAAATAAGGAATATTATCAACAATAAAAAAACAAAGCTGGAAGGAAAGCTCGGAAAACCAACAACCAGAAAGAGCGAGATCGGTTCCGAAAACTCAAACATGAAGCACAAAAAGCTGCTAGGAAAGCATATAACAACTATATACATGACATTATTAGTCCAGATCAAACAGGAAACCCCAAGAGATTTTGGTCCTTCATAAAGGCAAAGAAACAAGAAAATTCGAGTGTTGCTCCTCTGAGGGGAAAGCCTGACGTCGGGAGAAATACCATTCCAAAACTTCCAGAAATCAGAGTTATGGAAAAAGGCGTCTTAAAACTATTACAGAACTTGACAGTTCACAAAGCAGCTGGACCAGACACACCATCTCGCCAAGATTACTAAATAGCTTAGCCAGTGTCATCACACCAGCTATTAGAGGGATATTCCAGAAATCACTTGACGAGGGGACTGTCCCCAAGGACTGGAGGAAAGCTAACATCGTTCCTATTTTCAAAAAAGAAGACAAGTCTAAACCAGCAAATTACAGACCGGTTTCACTTACAGCAATCTCAGGAGTAACAATATCATCAAATTTGAGATGGAATGTCCACATTGCAAATATATGCAAACGAGCAAACAGCACACTGAGCTTCCTCAAACTAAACATTAACATCAGTAATCCAAAAGTAAAAGAGAACGCATACAAGGCACTAGTAAGACTTACGATGGAATACGCATGTACTACATGGGATCCTTATCAACAAAATAACAGGCATAGCCTTGAAATGGTACAAAGACGGGCATCAAGATATGTAAGAAACAGATATCATAACACCTCGTCCGTTAAAGAAATGTTACACCAACTACAGTTGATATCATTAGAAGCCCGTAGAAGACAAGCAAGGCTAGTGTTGCTATACAAGATCAGCAACAGCCTAGTTAAAATAGATCCAACAAGCAAGCTTGTACCACCCAAGCGCTTATCTAGGCATGATAGATCTTTCCAAATCAGTCCCAGCAAGCTCAACAACCTTGAGGAGAGAATCTTTTTATCCGAGAACTATACGGGAATGGAATTCACTGCTAGCCAACGTTGCCAATGCAGGGAGTCCTGAAACCTTCAAGGTCCTCATCAGCCAGCTAGAATAAGTGATATAACGTCTGTTTTTGCTTGCACCTGTAAATATTATATAGCATTTTTCAAAATAATTTGTTTAATTATCTTTGCCTTGCGCACACCCACAAGTAGTAGAATCATCAACTTAATGATGGCGACTACCTAGAGGCAGAAGCAGAAGAGCCAAGAGCAACATTCGTGTACAAAATAGTTAACAACTTAGTTTATGTCCATGCGGAACACATTCTCACACCATCAGACCGAACAGAACCAGAGGTAATGCAGGCAACAGAACAATGTATACAAATGCTGATGTATATCGATATTCTTTCTTCCCGCGTACCATCATCACCTGGAACACCATACCACCAACTCTACGTCAAGTCAACACCATTGACCAGTTCCAGGCAGGTTTAGGGTCCATCACCCTACCAGTGCTATCTCAGATGTAAATACGTTTATTCCGTTTTTTAATTGTACAGAAGGGACATGTGCGGATAGTCAACACTCAATATAGAGTATTCTCCTGACGGGAAGAAGAAGAAGAAGATTACACGTTTACAAGTTTGTGAAATATCGTTTCCCGTATTTGTATACGGTTCTATACCGACGAACATGCTAAATTTTCTTTTATATTTAAACACAAACTTTTTAGTCTTTGGTGTCTTATTATTTAATGGAAATGTTTTCATCATCTATGCACAGTCAATAATTTCAAAATACCTTTTATTGTACGAGATAAAAGTCTCATTGATTTATATAAAAGCGAGATAAAATGCCATGTGACTTTCTCTGGCGTACTACCAGATCACGTGATTATTTTGATCGCCATGATGGACATTCATTATCGAAATTTGCCTTGTTTTCTGCTTGCAATGTAAGCATGCTACGGTGAAAATTATAGTTTAAACGCATTTAAAATTATGAAATTGCAACATCCATACAATATTCAATCAATTAATGTTTTATAGCATCAATAATAGGTGTGAAGTTTTGTGCGTTTTAAGACCACGTTGTCGCAAGTTTTGCGGTAAACTCAATTTTTTTGAAAATTGTGTTGGCAACGACTTCTGTTATGTAGACAAATTTCTGTCAAAAAATATAGTCAAACTCGTTTCTAGTCCAATTTTAAGACAAGCATTGTTATTCCTGTTGATGATCGTGATACTGATAGAATTTAAGTTTTATGAACCCAAAACGATCTTGTCAAAATTGTACCTAATATTATTCGGTACAGGTCGACTCGGCCATACTACCAACTCGGCCATAGTCGATTCGGCCACACTACCAATTCGGCCATAGAAATAAAGTCGATTCAGCCATAATCAAAATTTTGAAGGGCTATTTTCATGGCATACTTGTTTCATTATTCTCTATTCTGTAAAACCCCATCCAGCCCTTCATATCAAACTGACAGACTTTTTCCCCTTCCTGGATAATGGAAATAGATACAGTTATTTCCCTTTGCATATTCACATCAAATTCAAATTTATCAACAAACTAGCACAAGCATATTAAGCTAAATCAACGAAAATCTCTATGAAACATTGTATAGAATACAATAAATAATTATATTGCTCCTATTAGATCCACCTCTTCATCACAGTCGTAGCAGGAACGAGAACCCTGCATAGAGATTGTTCATCGTTCATGTGACATTATCATATAGCAAGATGCTTTAAATATAGGTGGCAAAACCTTTTTCTACAACCATGTAAACTACTAACAATTCTTAAGAATACTACAAAACAATGATGCTATTAGGTATATATCATTATAAAAAGTATGGCCGAATTGGTCTATGGACGAGTTGGTTTATGGACGAGTCGTCTCGAAAGCGAGACCCTACTACACACAACTGTCACAAGTCTACAATATACAGACAACTCTCATTCGCAAGTACTTATAACATGTATTACTGTACTGTTGTCTGACCATTTTTTCTGAGTACACATTCACTTCAATTTTATCAGATACTAGACATATAAATTAAATCAACAAATATTTATTAATCCAATCATGGTCCCAAAGGGGGCAGTTACATAAATATAACAATTATGATAAACTAGAGCAATACTTATTAGAGATATCAAATTTTAAAACTCGTCAATTGTTTACTAAATTTCGTGTTAGTGACCATAAACTAGAAATAGAAACCGGAAGATATCAAAATATTCCCAGAGATAAAAGACTATGTAAATTTTGTAACTCTAATGAAATTGATGATGAATTATAAGCAGAATATCACTTCTTGTTAAATTGTAATAAAAATAAATTGCCAAGAGATCAATTGTTTTTATTAATAAATCAATTAAATCCACATTTTATACAAGATCAACCACTCCAAAAATTAAAACAAATTTTAAATCCTAATTTTGAACTTTTGTCAGCTGTGGGAAACTTTTTGAAGCAAGTTATAGATTTGCGAGGGTAAAGTCCACGTTGGCCAAGCTTTGTCATTTTATTTGTATATTCGTGATTTGTATTGTTTTGTTTAGTTTGTATTTGCTTGGCCCCTATGGGCGTAATTTTAATTGAGAGTATATTCAGTAGTGATACAGTACCGGTATACAAATGTATGTGGTACTATTGTACCTGATCTCTGCCAGAGTGCAATCCAGGAAATTCAAATATGCCGGTCAATGGTAAAAAAAGTATGTCAATGTGCAATATAAAAAGAGAAGACTTCCAATGTAAACTTATCAGTTTATTTTTTCATAAACGGTTTTTCACTTTTATACTGCAGTACTTTTCAAGTTTGGACATGGGGCTACAAAATGTACCTAATTTTTTCTCCGCCACATGATTTATTGGATTGCAGACAACTGTACATTGACAGCTCCATCGTGAATCTGTTAGGATTGTGCTGTCCGCACTGAATATCTACATATAGGAAATTTGAATAAAAGTAAATGAAAAAGAAAGTTATTGCACTTTTATATGTTGCTCTATTTTTACTAAAAAAAAAAGTATAGGGGTCGTCTTTGTGGCGATCGTATGTTTTTACAACTACCTAGGCAATCGGTGCCTGTCACTGCTAATGTTGTGTGTTCTAATCCCACTCATTGCGATGTGTGTACTTAGTACAACATTATGTGATAAATTTGTCAGTATTCATGTTGTGATGTCCGTTACAGTTTTTGCATAAAAACGATGTTTGGTTCGTCTTTACAGTGTTCAATCTAGAAATTGGTCACAGGGGGTCATGTTGGCCCAGGCAACATTTGACAGGGGGCCAAATCTGGAAGTTAGGGGTCAATGTCAAAAGACAACGGACACCACGTGATGTTAATACATCTTGTGTAATTGGGATATAACCATATCTTGTTGGTGAGTTTGTGTCAATGAACGGGTTTGAATTTGAATTTTAAATTAATAGTAAATCAAAAGACAGACACAATGTGATGGTAATAAGATGTTCTACAATTCGTGCAACCGGTCGTAAAGGGATTTTTTTTAATTAGTTTTAATACAAAAAGAACAGGTCATATTTTGTTTGTTAGCATCGTACTACAGCCACTCCTTGTACTTTGTATCAGTTGACCACTGCTGTTGAAACGAATGCCAGACAACTCGCCCCACTCCAACTCGCCCCACCTTTTTGCCAACTCGCCCCACCTCTCGTACCAACTCGCCCCACTTTTATTTGGTCAACTCTTTTTACCTTTCAATGTTCATTTGTAAGTTTTGAATGTTTACACACTATAAGTAAATATCTGTTTGCCAACTCGCTCCAATTGTCAACTCTGCTTACACCCGAATATTGTGGAATAAATTATGTATATTTTATGCTGGACGATGTTTTGTTTGTGTAACTTTGATATTCAACACAGTGTATAACCGGGCAGTTTTAAAAAACGGAAGTTGCTGTACTGTCCGACAAGGTAAGGTTAGTTGCTTGCAGAAATTTCGACATTTTTGGATGATTATCCGTGCTTTTTTCATCAATTGAAGCAACAAAAATAAAAAAAATATTACTAAGGTATGTCATTTATATTTCTGATCAAATAACAGTGCCCTATTTGAACACTGAAACTGGAAATCGTCGTTTTAAAAACATCGGTGGATGGTATGTTTTCGCTCGAAGAAAGGGGGTAAAAATCTAACTTTCTCCACTTATTCTTAAATTATGTCAAATATGTTCTCACTATCTGATGAAATAGACATCGACGTTTTCAATGGAAGGAAATTATGACCGTAAATGCACTCGTTTTCCTTACGACGGGTGCATTTAACACCGTTCTTCATTGTATGTCACGGTGCGCCTAATTGCTACTGTACGTTATCATTAATTGCTGAATTTTAAAACTCATCTGTCCCCCTAATTGCTTTTTGCTAAAGTTGATCGAGAACTTTTCTACAGTCTAATCCTTTACAAATTTAGTTTTACAGAAAATTACGATAGTTTATGTGTTGTCTGCATTGGATGACTTGTAAGGAACTACATTTACCAGATATTCAGTAATCTTAGATGATATGTGATTCAAATACATTTGTATCTTATTCCCAGCTCTCAGGATATGCTTTTCGTCGGGTGACCAAATTTTCATGTTTATCCTGCACTCAAGCTATTTGCGGCTTAATAACAGGGATTGGATGAACTTGAGTCGTATTAGGTCATAGACTGTTACATGTTGACACGAAGGGCGCGCATAGCGTAGTTAGTGTGCCAGATACGTCACGTGCGACCATTCCCGCGTTTTGGTAGCAGTAAATCATCTTCAAACGTAGTTATAGTCCGAGATTCCTCTGCCGTCCGACGGCTTTTTTTCGACTTGCTGTTGCTGTGGGACCGTCAGAGCGTCTCCTTAATGAAAACAGCGGATTTGCTGCTCCAACTCTGGGTCAGCACATTTCCACGTTTCGTGGCTATCCGATTTTATTTTCTATCCGAAACCCTTATATAAATCGCTTCACCAATCATTTTTCTATTCATTCATAACCATCTTATCCTCAGAAAGTGGTGTTACACTCGTATACAGCACGATTTTCATATAGACCCTTCAATTTGGCCATTTCTGTTTATTTTTCATAATCTTTTTTGCCAGCAAAAGGTGGTAACCTTACTAACTACACGTTTTACAATTAAAGATGAGTAAACTGTAAAAAAGTATGAAATTTTAGAACAATTAATTAATCATTACTTCATTTACTTGCATTGTTTCTCATTATTATTATAGTGGGGCGAGTTGTCCAATGATAGTGGGGCGACTTGTCTCGAAAGTGGGGCGAGTTGGCAGTGGGGCGAGTTGTCCTGCTTCCGTTGAAACTTGCGTGGAACAGGTACACCCGCCGACCCTGACGACTCATTCTTTTTCTAACCTTCAGTTCCACTTTCTGAAGGATTTTCTAAATTTGTAGTGATTGCTTCGTTTTGGTTTTCATCAGTGGCAGTGGGTTTCGCTCTTTTCTCCCCTGCGGGAGCAAAATATGAAGATATACGCTTCATGACTTTGATCTGTCACGCATCATGACAAACAAATTCTCAACGTGACTTGGACGCTTGAAAACGACTTTACATAAAGCTCTCTACTTAGACACAGATAAAGACTTTGTAAAAACCGGACGTATGTCGGGACTGATTTCCGGAATTTATTACCGGGACGATCTCAAAAGGCAAAAAAGCAATCCGCCCGATTAGGCCCAGTTGACCATTTCAATCGCGCCAGAAAGACAAAAATCGCGAGAATGGCGCAATGGGGCACTCTAGATTGAACACTGCTTTACCTCCAGTTATTTGCGTTATTAGTGTTTGTTTGCATATAGTAGTGTCCAACTCATATTGTGCTGTGTTTTTGTTTTGTTTTTCTCCACCTTGTGTACCCTATGTTGCCAGTTTCTTTGAACTGTCCATTTTGATTGTCCTTCGGTATTCTCTAAGGCTTATTTGTGACAGGTCTGTGGTTTTCTCAGAGTACTCCGGTTTCCTCCACCAATAAAGCTGACCACCATGATATATTTGAAATATCGTTGAAAGTGGCGTTAAAAACTACAACCCTAAAAATATTGTATGTTCAGGGCTCACGTTGGAGGGCAAAGAAGTCGCCTTGTGAAGGTTGACTTCGCTTTCTCGTTGGTCAAAAGAGAAATTCAAGTCGCCTTGTAATTTTGAACAGTCGCCCTATGTCGCCGCCTGCATATTTTCTCCACTTGTCATTTATGAAAATGTCGATATCTATTGAAATCTATCGTATCCGTTATTAAGTATTTTGAAATTGATTTTCTTGGAAAGTAATCCATTCCAGTTTATAGAAACTTTGATTTCGTTCATTAGAGGTTTTGTTTATTGTTTATATGTATCGTAAACAAACAACAATGGCGCCATTTTGGGAAGGGGATGCAATGCGGTACTGTGCTACGGGAAATGTTGACCAAACTTTTTGTCCGAAGCTGCTTTCAACAAAACAAACTTGATTTATTTTTTCTCATTTCTGTGACATAAAATCGTAGTTCTCATATCAAATATGTTCATATATGCGAAGATTGCAATTCAAAATTCGTTGAAATGTACGTAGACACTTTAGATATTTATCCATCCGCATTGGTATTTTATACTCGACACCGGGTTAATATATATTACGATCTATCGAACAGACATGTGTAAACGTTAATGCATATCCAATTAAAAAATAAACTTTGAACTACAGTAGCTTTCCTCCGTTGTTGCAATCTGATTTGAGGTCTGTCAAATAATAATTACAGACTTTACTTTCATCAGTTTTTGACTGACAGTGGCAATTTACGTTTGTGCTATTTTTTTATTCCCTACTGTACATATAAAAATCACTGGTATGCAAGACTCCAATAGTCAAGGTAGACAGAATTAAAAAAAACACAGAACAAATCAGTTCAGACAGCTTTTTAACTATTTACTAAATTTGGGCAGGGTAATCAGAGGGGTTGCAAAACATTGTTTCGATTAATCGCAATTAACTTCTCCCAGAAGTCTCCCCACTTCTCTTTGTTGTCTCCCACTTCTTCCTGTGAGCTCTCTGAAAGAGAAGTCACTTCTCCCTCTAATTTGAAAGTAGTGGGAACCCTGATGTTTTAAATGGGATATTTTATTTTATTTGAATGTTGTATACCGGAACATGTATATACTAAAGATATTTGATGCGGACTGCACAATCATAGCTGATTAATCTTCTTAACTATAATTAAACAACCGTCTGTATACACAATGGTTCCATGCAATCACTTTAGTTCTAGTTTACTGATTTTTCTAAAATTTTATCAATGATCATTGGCATAGAACAAAGGTTGGGACTTTTGGCATCTGTCGCCCATCGTCTGTTAACTTTTGAATATTCTCCTGACACCACTTGACCAAATGAACCAATATTGGTAGGAAGCATCTATGGAAGATCCTCTTTTAAGATTGCTCATTTTATCCTGATCCATGAACAAACAGTCGCCATTGACAATTCTTGTTTCTAGTTGTTTGATTTCTACAATACATGTATCTTCTTCTCTAAAACCGCTGAGCCAAATGAACCGAAAGTTGGTAGGAAGCAACTATGGCGGGTCCTTTATAAAGATTTTTCATGTCATCCCGACCCATTAACAAACATGGCCGCCATAGGCAATTTTTGTTTCTGGTTGGTCTATCTCTAAAAACAGTCTCCTCTGAAATCAGCTGGCCAAATGAACCAAAACTTGTTAGGAAGCATCTATGGAAATTCCTCTATTAAGATGGCTCATTTCATTCCGATCCGTTAATAAACATGGCCGCCATACATTTTTTCTGGTGGGTGAATTTCTGAAAATCTTCTCCCCTGAAACTGCATGGCTAAATGAACCGAAACTTGGTAGGAACCATCTATGGAAGGTTCTTTATAAAGATTGCTCATTTCATTTCGATCGGTAAACAAACGTGACCTCCATAGGAATTCTTTTTTTCTGGTTGGCCAATTTCTAAAAATCTTCTACTCTGAAACTGCATGGCTAAATGAACCTAAACTTGGTAGGAAGTTTCTATAGAAGATCCTTTATAAAGATACATGTAGATCATTATGTTCCGATCCGATAACAAAGATAGCCACCATAGGCAATTGTTGTTACTGGTTGGTAGATTTCTAAAAATCTTCTCCTCCGAAACTGCTTGGCCAAATAAAGCAAAATTTACAGTAAGCATCTATGGTCTATGGAAGGTCCTCATTACATCCCAATTGGACAAAAACATGGTCGCCATGGGCAATTCTTGTTTCTGATTGGCTTAAATTTAAATAATCTTCTCCTCTGAAACTAGAAGGCACAATGAAATGTTATTTTGTAGGAATGATGTATGGGAGATTCTTTACAAAATTTCATATTTCGTGCTGATCATGCATATAATATGGCCACCATAGGTAGTTCTTGTTTGTGATTGGCCAAAGAAAACCATTTGAACAAATGAATTGACATTTGGTAGGAAGCACCTATTTCACGGTGTATATCCATAACGGAACCTTCGGGATGAACATCGACGTTACACGATTCTTGGGGAAGAAGTAACGGATCCTTTGTGATGAAAAGGATGTCAGCAAGTGGGAAAGCGACATAATAATGGATAGCTGCAAGGAAGGAAGGTAAACCTATCGTATATTTTGCTCTCACGGAACTCTCTGTCTGATGTATGATTCAATCCAAAACCAAAAACCATTCACATACGTCTGCTGAAAATGCGTTTCGTTCACTTTCCAACGAGATAACTGTCAATGTAAAGTGAAATTTCTGACATATTTTTTATGAATATTTGCTTTTAACTCACAAATTTTGACAATTATTAAAAGAAGAAACCTAAATGCACCAACTCCTAACCCAGTCTTCAGTTAATAATCCATTAAAGCCTATTAAATTCGATTTTTAATGGAAAAGGTTCGTAACGGCACCTTTACGATTTATAGAAAACGTGTCAAAATGTGGCACCGCGATCTTCGCGACTTGGAGGCAGCGGACCCTTTACGACAATAATACTAAATACTTTAAATACTTTATAAGCACTCATTTATAATAAATGGCTAGGGCCCATATACAATGTATTATGTACACTGATTATGTAACAGTATGACAAGTTTGTGAAGTATGGTTTTACATCAAATGAAATATATAATATATGGCAATATTTTAAAAAAAATTGCATAATATACATAATGTATTTCACATCAGACTACAGACTTGTGTCAGTCATGGAACATAGTAATTCGCCACCCTCGATTTTACGATTTATATTTGATATAAAACCACATTTTTCAAAAATATTATTGTGAAGTCATTTCAAAATGGATTTTGATCATTTTTGCACCAGAAGAAGCAGAAATATTTAAAGATTATTTGTTTATTTTAGCACGATGATTTGATTTGATTTTTGGTGTTTAACGCTACTTTCAACAATATTTCAGCTATATCATGGCGACCAGTTTAAGTGGTGGAGGAAGCTGGAGAAAACCACTGGCCATGGGCAAGCAACTGGTAAACTTTATCACTTGCGGCTGCGAGTCGAGTGCACCCTTTTTTGTAATTTACAAAGCCGGGCATGAACTCACGCTGTATTGGTGATAGGCTTGTATGAGTTGTTAGATGCAACGACCTAACCCATTGAGCCACCCGGGCCCCTATTTTAGCACGATTTTCCGTCAGATTGCCTTTAATATTTTCTTATGATTTAAGGTCAGAAGATACCAAATGGGACCATTTCGGATTTCAAAAAATTGTTGTATGTGTACTCATCTTAATGAGTTACATCAATAACTCAAATAAAAAAAATGGGGTCACCATCCTCGTTTTTTCGTAATTTTGAGTTAGGGGAAAACACCGTTTTTTCTGTCCAATTATCACCATCTACACTCGATGGGGCACTTGAACTATAGGAAAATATTCAAAAAACTAACATAAAATAGATATTTGTATAACGAATCGATTGTGCTACATAAAGTATAGGTTACCATGCTCGTTTTCAAGATATAGAGCTCACAAGTTGAAGTACGGAACCTAAATAAGGCTAAAAACAGCAAAAAACGACGTTACGTTACAAAAAAGACTTCTTGACGTTATGAAACATGCATAATTTAAATGACGTCAGTTAAAACACAAAGGCAAATAAATAACTATGATCAAATTAGAACTTCTATTTCATAATGGAGCATGTTACACATACATGCACAAAAACCGCATATAGTCATTGCCTTGCAAGAAAGTCGCATACATGTTTCATTATTTTCTTTTGATTTGTCACACGGGGTTTGTTGTTTTGCGTACGCTCACTTAAAATACTGTTAACACCGTCTTGTCTGGATCTGTTGTATGCACATTTTATGTGGGTAAAGCTGAGACCAGTGCCAGCAGCTTTGTCACACATTTGATGAGACATTATCTTATCCCGAATAACACGATTGTAAGTGTCCAATAGAGTTTTCTTTTGGCTTGCGGTCTTCAACGTTAGTCACAAGAAAACTATGTTCTTGTAGTTGTTCCTCTGTTACGCCTGCTGTATTTTCTAACAGAAAAAAATGTCACAATAACGGAAATAACACATTTTCGCACATTTTCATCCGAAGAATATTGCAACTTTCTTGAATTCTTCTAATATTTACCCTTTGTCGTTGTCCGTCTGTCCGCCCGTCACAAATCGTGTCCACTCTATATTTTGTAAACCATTTGAGATGTTTTATTTTGTTTGATAGATAGATAGATTTATTTGATCAAATATCAACATATAAGCATTTCAAATACAAGACAATATAAGAAAATATCATACATGTTAAAACTTACTAAAATTAAGTCTAAAATCATAAATTCTTAAATATGTGCTGATTTCTAATCTTGATAGCCCATAAAAGCCACATTGTGTGTATTTCCAATGGGGACCGTTTATTTAACATTCTTAAAAATGATATAATATACTAATGTGTATTTTCTTTATTGCTTTATACAATTATGACAAAATGAAATTTTGATGGAAGGATGAATCTGGGGTGATGGTGCCTTATGCTTTCTCTTCTTCGGAAAAGCTGTTTATATGTTTTGCTCCCCAGCGGGGTCCTGAATTCCAGCTGGTTATTTTTAAATTGATAAATTCCCAATCCCGCATAATGAAAAGCGTAAACCCGGATGTCCCGAAAATGTCATACCGACTCTCGGGCTCATATAAGGTGTAGTCTCGTTGACTCAGAAAAGAAAATACACATGCATGCAAGCAATGCCGTAACGTCAGGGCCGATAACTCTTGACGTAACGTCATTTAGTATCCTCTCACCTTATAAGACAATTGTTTTGTTTTCTGACGTCAAAGCCTAAAATAAGGGGGTATCATACACTACAGGGAGATAACTCTTTAAATTCAGTTGAACGTTTTAATCATATGATGTTTGTATGCAGATTTCAAGCATCTCGGTGATCAAAACCAGAGAGAGAAAAGCTGCTATTTGGCTAGTGAATTTATAGCTCTGAGTCTGTTGGTTGGAATTTGAAATTTTTATATTTACTACAGTGGACATATTCAAACACACTGCCAAAAAATAAGAAAATTAAACGAGCAGATCAAATTTTACCTGGAGTGTATGGTACCACATAAAGGAGGCTTGTAACTGCAAAGCCCTATATCCCCTGCCCATCTTTCCCTTTCATTGTGTTTTTCACATTTTAGAAGAAAATTACCAAAAAGAAAGAAAAAATTAAATTTATATCTCCTCTCATTATATCTTTCTATCTGGGAATTTTCGTCTTGAAATGTAAAAAAAAAAAAAAAACTATCAAAAAGGATTTTTTTTTCAAAAGGGCTTAGCGGCTACAAGCCCCTGTGATTTCATCTAAATATAAATATTGTAGGCAGAAATAAAATGTTGTGGAAAAATATTTCCACAAACAATCCCTTAATTAACCTGCATTAACTAAGAAATAAAGAGTTTATTCATAAGTTAAAACTTTTCTTACAAAAACGATGACAGGGTTTAATAAGGTGCTTCCTGATAAGGAAGGGGGCAACTTCCTATTTTGTACGGTATGGGGTGTGCAAATATGAAAGGGTAACAAGATTTGTAAGCTTATGAAACAATTATATCAATTTGGGGGCAATTTTTCTACTTTTCTAGTAAAAAAATTGCCAAATATAGTGTATAATATACCTGTTTAGGATATATTAATTTGGGCCAGTTTTCAATCCTTCAGACCACCACGATATAGCTGAAATACTGCTGAAAGTGGCGTTAAACCCCATTCAGTCCTTCAGTGGTGGATCCCCGTAAAAAGTATGGTTGTTATCCCTCCTTAATATACAGTTCCTAGACATCTTTGATCGTATTAAATCGTAAAAATAAAGAGACCGGTTTTTCAACTTGCCTCAAAAATCTACCAAGGATCCGTTACTTGTTCCCCAAGAATCGCGTAATGTAATGTAATGTAATGTTCATCCTTAAGGTTCCGTTATGGATATACACCGTGTATTTCCTCAAAACAAAATGACAGGTGAGCAACAGAGCCTCAGCACACTGAGCCTCTAGTTTTTTTTATGTGGAACATTTTTATTCATCTGTTTTTGATGGGATCTTTCATTTTGTAACTCTTATGTATATCAACAGATCCTTCTCTCTCTCTTAGTCTTATTTATCCATTTGAAGTTTAATGCATTTTTTTTTTAAATGCTCCCCTCAATTTATTTGTAAGCCCATCAAGTAAATGAGCTTTTTTTTATGGAAAGGATGCAGAAAGGGCCCTAGTTATGATTTTTTTCAAAGTTGGAAGATACTGGTATACACAATTGTTTTTTTTCTTCTAATTTTGATGCAGTTTTTTTCTTTGAATTCATTGTAACAAGTGCTTGAGGTAGTATTTCCATGGATTTCTTCTATTGGTGAGTTAAACTTGATTGTAATAAAACTGGTGCAGAAGGAAACCCTTATTGACTTGCTGCTGTCATATTAGGCTGTGCTCAATGTAGCCCTTTATTGTAGTATGGTTTACAAACACAGTGAAGTAATCTATATTTGGAGTAAAAAATCTGTCCTGGTTTTACTATCATAAACTTTTGAGCAAGAGTTTTTACTCATACTTGAAAAAACAGCCAATCTGAACATTGTATCAAAGAAATCTGTTGTTCTGATTGGTGAATTTTGGAGTATGAGTACTAAATTTGTACTTGTATGTTTTATGACTGTATAATAATGTATTTTTAAGATGATAAGCTATCTGTATAGCGATTGAACTTTATCATTGTTTGAAGTTATTAAAGGTCATTGAAGGACATCCAACATTTTGGGATATAAATGAACATGAAAGAAAATAATCATGTCATATAAAAATAAACATTATTTATAGCTCAATTGTCAAGCTGATTTCACTTAAATTTGGAATGCATATATGTGATATTTGTTATTTTATGATTCTGATTTTCACCTTCTTTCAGATTGAATATGCAAGCAATGATAGATCTGAGATGTCAATGACTAGGAGTCAACTGTCGTCTACCAGTACAATGGCAGGAAGCACACAATCTATGCAGTTATCTGGTAGAAGACACATGACATCAGAATCTCAAAAACTATCCCAGCATTTAACCGAACTAGAGAATCTCGAGCAATTACAAGAGGTTGTCAATTTAGTTCAGAAATCTCAAAATCATGACTCTTCTATTGAAGTTAAAATGTCTGACCCTGTTATAACTTTATATACATCTAAAAATGTTCAGTCACCTCAGAAACTTGTTGAGCAACTAGCAAAGGAGAAAGGATTTATGAACAGCCCTATTATTATAGTAGAAAACATCTCCAAGGTAACCTCATCATCATCCATGACAACTCGGAATACAACAACATTACATTCACCACCAAATTTATACGTTTCCATGCCAACACCAGATTCAACCTCACTTACCTCACAATCATCCTTGTCCTCTAGTCAGGAGGTTCACCGATGTGAGGAATGTGATTACTCAAGTCATAACAAACATTACTTAAAACAACATGTAGACCTTGTTCATTGTGCCAGCAGACCATATAAATGTCCTTTCTGTAATTATGCAGGAAAGCGAAGTCACTCCTTACGAGAACATCTAATGGTCCATTCAAATGAGAGACCATTTGTTTGTGTTCATTGTCATGCAACATTTCGAAAAAAGGGACATTTAACTAATCATGTCAAACTTCATCAAAAGATGGTTCCTTGTCCAATTTGTAAGATGCCAATATCCCAACCAAAAGTTGAACCTCACATGAAGAGTGTACACAATGTTGATAAACTCTATGTATGTGATGTATGTAGTCACATGGCAGTGAACAAGACAGAAATTGAAGATCATTTGAAACTACATAAAACTCAGGGCCCTCAAATGTACGTTTGTGAAATGTGTAATCATTGGAGTAAAAGTTTTGAACATTTCTGTGCCCACGCTGAAACTCACCGTGATAGTATTAATGAAAATAATAAGATGGCAGAAGGCGATGAACTTAAAAAAAGTACAGAAAAGGTAAAAAAGCAAAAGAATGAATCAAATTTGACAATGGAAAGAAAATTAATGAAATGTTCAGAATGTGGATTTGTATCGGGAGAAATTACAGAAATGAAAGAACACATGTTAGTACATATACAACAGGAGGATGCAAATGAGCCAAACAAACAAGAATCTCAAAAATCAAAACAAGCTGTAGAAAATGTGCAGAAACCTCAACAATCGTCCACTGCTGAAGACAAATCAACATATAAATGTGTCGAGTGTGAATTTTCATGTGATGAAGCGTATGTTTTTGTAGTTCACATGCTGACTCATAGACCCGATTTACAAATTCACACAGACAAGGCACTGGATTATCCTGAACAGCTACAAGCAAAGCAAGGTCATCCACAACCTCAAATTATGAATGAAATGGTAGTACAACCAAAAAGATCTGATCAAATGCAAAAATTGCCTCTGTCAAAAACTATCAAATTGCAAAAGATAATTCCAAAACCAGCACAAGAAATGGTGAATGTGCCTGGCATGCAAATGACTAATATGATTAGGCAGCCAATTGAAATTAAGCAAGATTTGGCCAAAGGACCTATAAGTCAAGACTCAAATATTACGAATCAAAACACAGAAAATTTACCTTTTGTGTACAACACAACGAACGCCAAGTTCCGATGTACAATTTGTGGATATACCTGTGACTATCAACGTACAATCAAAGCTCACATATGGAAACATTCAGGAAACAAAGATATAGACTACCCTATGTTTCAGAATGGTCCTTTGAGTATTTATGAAGATTCACCCATATTGGAAGGTGATAAAACAAAGGCCACTCCAGTAGTTTCGCCATTAAATCTAGAAGCTGATACATTTTCTTGTAATCAGCAGGTTTACAATACAAAGACTGTAGTTGTCGAAAAGGTTGTGCAAGTAAACAAAATGTCATCTGTTAGTCCTGTGGCTCCGGTTCTTGCAAATATGTTAGCCATGCGGGCAAGACAGAAGGATGGTGATTACATATATCCTGACCAATCAACTATAATACGAGACAATGGGATCACTCAAGAAACAACTGCAACTTCAGCAATGTCTAGCATGGTTTCACCATCTGGTGCATCATCGAAGGAATTGAACGTCATCTCCGTACAGTATATTGATGGTATGCAGATTCAGAACAAAGGAGTAGATTCTTCAGCAAAGCAAAAACTTGAAGAAAAGGTGGTTTTTGTATTACCTGATCAGGGATTGATGAGTAGTAAAATTAAAGATGACATTTACACTGATAAATCATGTGTAGATCAATGCCATATACTTGCCAAAAACAGTTCTGATAAAGACAATGAGGATAATAATCTAATAATAGATACAGATGTGTTGCCCATAGCAACAAATACATGTAAATCAACAGCCATTGTACCAAATTTAGCTGCAGATTCAATAAATTTGAAAAGAAAGCTGGAACATGTTAACAGTCAGAATTTCACTACAAAGCGAGCTTGTACAGAAGAAAGCAAAAATGTTGTTGTCGAAACTGTTGACAATTCAAATTTGACCAGCTACACGAGCATGAAAAGTCAACAAAACAGTCCTCGTGCAGTGTCAGAAGTTAGCCAATCAGAATTGAGTGATTCAGGAGTGGGATCAGATACAAATACAGTTGTAGCTTTAAAGCTTGACAAAATTGCTGTTGATCAGCAGGAAAGAGCAGATGAAATAATTAAAGAAAGTACAGTTTTTCAGGATTTTGGAACAGAAGTAACAGTGTCATCGTCTGTTGAATATGATAAAATAAGTACAGAAGAAGCACTAGATATTGACTCTGATAATGATGAGTCAACAACATGTGAAAGCGATCTCGATATGAATGAAGAAGTAAGTTATGTGAAAAAGCGTGAACGAATGCCATCGTCCTCTATGACAGAATCAGCTGTTACTCTACTTTCACTTTTAAAGAAAGGACCTAATGAAAATCCTGCTTGTCCAAGTAATGTTAAAACAGAAACTACAACCTCAATTGATAGTCTTGATTCAGAAGATAAACCAAAACAAGGTATTTCATCATCATTGTTGGCCGTCATTGAACAGTTAAGGGAAAGGTCCAAGACTGAATCTGAGGTAGAAGAATTCTCTGGTTCAAAGAAATCAAATAAGAAACGCATTAAACGAGAGTTACTTGAAGATTTGGCAGAAATTGAAAATATGGGTAATGTTGAAAGAATTGAGGAAGAAGGTGAAGTCAGATTTCGTTGTAAATTATGCCATTATTCAAATTTGAGCACATTTGTAATCAAGCAGCATATGAGATTACATAAAACTAAGCAGCCATTTGAATGTTCTCTTTGTGACTTCATTGCTACTTCTAGTGAATCGCTTCAAGATCATATGATCCAGCATTGTAAAGTACGCACTTACCAATGTAAGCTGTGTTCATCAGCATTCAACTACAAGAGTCAGTTACGAGCACACATGAGAGCACATACAGAAAAAGAAGTATTTGTATGTGATGATTGTGACCATGAAACAACAAACCCGGTGAGTTATCGTAATCATGTTAGAGGTCACAACGAAAAAAAACAGTACAAGTGTGAAGTATGCGATAGAAAATTTATTTCTAAGTATGAACTGAAAAATCATAAGAAACAACTCTGCAGCCAGCAAAAATCTTTTCAGTGTGATGAATGTGATTTTGTGGCCATTGGTCCTCAAGAACAAAAACTACATGCAAAAATTCACAATAAAGAATTCAAATGTGCCAAATGTGAATATAATACCACCAGCATAACACGATTTGAAAATCATGCCAAAATTCATGACGAACCTAAAACACTCAAATGTGAGCTTTGTGACTTTCCCGCAGTGTCTAATAGAAGTCTTAAATCACATATGAAACGACATATCAATGACCAGCGTTTTGTCCAGCAGCCTTTAGAACAATATAAATGTAATCTTTGTGGGTACGTCTGCCATCATTTGCCTTCGTTGAAATCACATATGTGGAGACATGCTAGCGATCAGAATTACAGTTATGAGTTCACAAATGAGGTCATTAATGCAGCCATTGATTATGATAGTAGACTTGATACTTACGAGTGCCAGAAAGATGATATTGGAGCATTTTTTCAAACAATACGACAAAAATTGAAAGATCGTTTGGAAGGGATGAATGCGACTGGTGATGCACAATCTGCTGCATGCTGGGTAACATTCAGATGCTGCCAATGTGGATTTGAGACTATAAATAAGGCAGAACTAAACGTTCACATGAAAAGTCACTCTGATATTATTAAGTGGACATTGCAAGTCAACGACAAACAAAAGAAAGAAAAAACGTAAATGTATATACAAATGTACATGTATATATAGATTTTTTGTGTGTGGCCAGTTGCTTAATGCATTATTCATTAAAATTATACCTACATGTACATGTAAATAATGTAAAAAGAGTAAAAGAACGTTTGTAATTGGGGTAAATATGTTGATGTACACAAATGTAGAGGCAGTATGTGTATTGTTTTTTAGTGCTATTTTTGTGAATTCTTGATAACAATTTCTTTTTTAATAGATTTTGTTAAAAAAAGAAAAAAAGAATTTTATTATAATTACATCATCATGTTTCACTTTCTTGAAAAATTAAAAATAACATTTTTTCTCCTTTTTTTGGGGGGGAATTAGCAAATGGACATATAAATTGATTTATCTATTCAAATATGAAGACATATTATATATTTGAAATGGTTTTGATTGAATCACTCTTAAACATAATAAAAGTAGAATTTTTTTTTTACCAAAAAGTAAAACCTTTTTGAACATGATTATTCGCTCATTGTTAATTTTATTTTGTCATTTTTTGTTGTTTTCTGTTTATTTTTTGTTGTTTTTTAAAATATTTTTTGGGTCTATTGGACCTGTGAAAAGTCCTTTATTAGATATTAATGTCATCCATATATATCAAACATGCCAAATATACACAATGCTACACATTTTTTATACAACTTCAAAATTCACAAACATTTAACGTATTGCCAGTATTAATTTTTAATTTTTTCTGTCAGTTTTGTTTTAACAAAGATACTGATATTATACTAGTCTACTTTTCTTATTTTAGTACATATATTAACATTTTCAGATAAATATTTAATTTAATTATTTATTTTTGGTTGTATGTATTGGTGTATATAAATTACAATCCATTTGAACAGTTTATAAAGTCATATTTTTGTACTAACCACACTACCAGTAATACAATGTAAATAAACATATTTTACATGACTTTTGTGGTAAGCCAGTAGTTATTTCTTCATTTCTTAACATTGTACTGTCAAGGGAAGTTCTGGAACAAATGATTTTAAAATTTTTGAGAAATTCATAAATTAGTTTTCATTTAAAATCTTGCATAAGGAAAACTTTGTCAGGTATGGAATGACTCTTTATTCATTCCATTCAGTCTTTAAATCAGTGTAGAGTTCCAAATGTTCTTTAGAAATGTTTAATTTTATACCCTTTTAATGAATTTTGAAAACTTGTCACAAATTATTTAGTATCTAGTGATTTAAGTTGGAAAACAAAAGAATATACCCCTATTTTTAAAGTTATTATCAAGCCGTTATTACTTTAATGAGTGATTTAAGAATCACTTGTTGCAGTACTTCCCTGACTGTTGTAGACACAAATCATATTACTTTGAAATACCTTACTTAATCAGATAGTACTTTGTGAATCTTTTAACCTTACCTCTCAATAAATGAGATTTTCCAGTTTAAAATTTCATATTTTAGACGTTTTTATTACATTCAGTAAAAACATATTCTAGTCTGTCTTTCATTAAAATGCAAGTCTTTGTGAATCTTTTAACCTTACCTCTCAATAAATGAGATTTTCCAGTTTAAAATTTCATATTTTAGACATTTTTATTACATTCAGTAAAAACACATTCTAGTCTGTCTTTCATTAAAATGCAAGTCTTGAGATTTTCTTTACTACATTTTTCTGCTTTCTAAAATTTATTTTTGAATGGCATAATGTTGCTATTAAGCCATTGTTTACCTTGTTAATACATATTTTCATTTTGTATACATTCAAACTGATGTAGAGAAAATTTTACACAATCCTGAAAAGAGTTATCTCCCTTCCATATGTATAATTAATTTAAAGAAAACAAATTCAGATCAATTTTGAAAAAATATATAACAAATTGATAGTTGTGTATGGCTACAATAAGAGAGAAGAGAATTTTAGTTGATGACAACATTATTTCTAAATGGTTGACGATTGACTATAAAATAGAATTATGTCATGTATTTTATACATGTAATGTTCCTATATATAGAAGTAATGATGTAAAAGATAGATAGTGGTTGTGATAGCTGATTGATCTCTGATTGATATAAATTTGTGTGGTGTCAGACTAAAAGGTTTAATCTTCAATTATTGAGTGTCTATATGTACTTCTTTCAATCTTAACTATTATTTTATTGATGTTTCATATTTTTGGAATGGATGATCTATTGATTCCATGTAAATTATTTAATATAATAATGAATTTGCAGATATTAATTTTGAGAAATTTAAAATTTCTTTCACATTTTGAATATTGTAGGGGCTATTTATTTTTTAAGATCATCTGACACAAAAGTACATGTGAGCTTTTGCCATGACTCTGCATCCGTCGTCATCTGTCTGTTTTAAGTCTTTGTTACTTTACCTATTATATATTCACTATAAATACCAATAAACTTCATTGAATATAAGAACAAGAGATGTTGAATGCTACTTAATATATTATTAAATTCTTATTTTCATTTATTAGTAATAAAAATTAAACTTTACTTAAATAAAAGAAGAAAAATGGTGTTAAAACAAATATGTCCTTTTTTTCTCAATTAGGAATATAAATCTGAAGGAAAACAACTTTTACAAGTGCATATAGGAATTTTTGTAAATTATACAAAATGTTGAAACCTTGCAGAAATGATAATATAGAAATATCCAACAAACTGTTATTTTATATTAAATGGACTTTAGATATAAAATGTCATTAAGTTGACCCCATTCAGCACAGAGGAAGTTCCTCCTATTAGCCCAGTGTTTCACTGTGTAAAGGGGGAAGGGGATATGCATCATACTATGCATTTATGAAGAATACACCGAAACGGTTTGAATTTAATAACACAATGGCAGAATTTCTTTAGATATGTATTTTACTATTAAAGTCTAGATAGAAACAACATTTAAATAGTTTTATAGTAATTAATGTACTGTGGCTTCATCTATATTTTGTTGGTATCTAGTATTGTGGATTGACAGAAATGTCCATTGGAAATTTTGTGATTTTTACTTAAAGAGATCTTTAAATACTCATAATGGTACACCGAATACCATAGTTTTGTGGGTTAAAAATAAGATAAAATAAAATCGTCAAAATTGGGAGCCAACAAATATTACTGAATTCAAAGTACTTTTTTTTATTTGTAGTTTGTATTTTGTGTTTGTTTTTTAGTTGGTTGAAACTAAGCAAAAATCTGTTCCTAATATGTATATATGTATTTAGTATTACATAATTATAAATGAAATGGAATGTTTACAAGTTTAATTATACTTAGCTTTACATGTATATCATCTATAACCCAGTCTTCTTTACAAAAATCCAACTAAGCGTGTAGGTCAAGTACAATGTGGATATCATTTTCATATAATAAAATGTAGCTTGTTCTCGCCATGCTGTAGCCTCAAAATTGCTCATTTTGGCATTAAACAAGAATCACTCGCTCATTCTTTACAATAACAAAAATTGAATTTAGGAATTTTAGATAAACATGCTTTGATTTCTAGAGCCTCTTGTTTTATAATACCTTATGAAAATACTGTGTATGTAATTTATTTTTCATGGTATTTTCCATGCTCTGGAAGTGTAAGGATATGCTAGATTAACAGGAACACCATCTGTCATGATCTAGAAGTGTAAGGATATGCTAGATTAACAGGAACACCATCTGTCATG
>MJUT01006174.1:0-18873 GCA_002080005.1 Gigantidas platifrons | reverse complement strand
GTTAAACACCAAAAAATCAATCAATCAATAAATCAATCAAGATGGCTGCCACCACAGGTTATAGTATTAACACAGGACCATATGGGGAAAATACAGAAATATGTTCTTCTCTGAAGCTATTGCACTGATTGAACCGGTACCTAAACTGTGCATCAATCATTGGAAGGTACTTTACTGTGTTTTTTATGTTGATCGAAATTCCAAGATGACTACCACTGCAGGACATAGTTTTTACATAGGACCAATGGGTTCTTTTTATAACCAGGTGAACGATACACGCTCTTGAGAGCCTCTGGTTTGTAATTTACAAAGTCGGGCTCGAACCCACACCGTATTGGTGATAGGCGTGTATGAGTTGTTAGATCCAACGACCTAACTCATTGAACCACCCTTAGATAAAAATGTAATAAAGTTAACTTTACTATCTTGAACTCTGATAAGTCATTACACTGGATAACTCTTAAGTAAAATATAGTACTGGATAGTATAATCTACCCTCAGATAACACATACTCTACCAATTATAAGTTAAATCGTTTGTACATTGAACTTCGACTTAACAAGTCTCAACTGTATAGGTAATTCTGTTGTATAAACTTCAGTACTTTTTTTCTTCCTATTGAATACAATAACACACAATATAATCTGATGATTTATAGATTTGACTTATATAATTATTTCAGTATTTTCTTTGGTACCTTAGTATACTACCAACTGTTATACCTGAACTAAAGATGTCGACATCAAAAGCTGTTGTTGCAGGAATTAGTTGGATTTCTAGTCAAGTAAGTTACATGTGTAAATTCGTTTTTACATTTTTTAGCTCACATATTGTCATAATTTCATGCCTAGTGTCATCTATTTTTATTTTACTTGCTTTTTCTTCTCTTAAAATAACTTAACCATTTGAAAGGAAGCATGACTGCAATATTCCAAGAATGGCCCTATTTTAGTTTATGTTTTTGTTGATGGAGTTGAACAAGATCACAACAGGTAACATAGGACCATATTAGAAAAAGTCTCAGACACTACTAAATAAGCTGTTGAAAGGAATACTCTTCAATGGACCTATACAAAGTTGATGGTTTTTTTTGTGTTGATAATAAATTCAAGATGGTTGACACTTTTTGGTATATCACAAGTATTTTCTGTGATAGATTATTTCTCAGATATAGTATATGAAACATTTGGCAGTGGATCATTCTAAGGAACTCGAAAAATCAAATAAAAAATAGAGGTACCAAGACTATGTTTCAAGATAAGAATTATTTGATATGAATCTTAATCTTGGCAAGGGAGATAACTGTCAATATGAATGTAATATTGATCACAATTTTATAACTCATGTTTGCACTATTTTTTTTAAATGGGATTTATTTGATAATAAGAGACTGTGATCATCAAAACACTGAATCTTACAGAAAATATTAACATTAGATGGAAAAATGGTATGTCTATTGATATTAAAGTAATTACTGTATCTTTATAATATGGTACATTTGTATACCATATGGAGATGTACTGATCAAATTTTATTTTGGAATAAAAAAAAAAGGTCTGAAACTATTGCAAAAGTGACATGTTTTGAACACAAAGTCTTCTTACAGTTTAAATTCATTGACTTTTTATTTTGCATGCTTGAATCCTACCACATGCATATCGATTTCATTTTTTAGGAACTGAATTTAAAACTAGAGGCTCAGATGAGCCTGTATCGCTCACCTGACATAACTAAGTCCTCTTAAGAATGTCTGCATGCCGAATACATCTAAGTTACAATTCAAATCTCATAGGGTTCTATGTTAAAACTATGTCTGCTCATGGCAGCCATCTTGGATGGAGGTTGTGGTCACCGGACACAATTTTAAAAGTATACTACCCAAGGACTATCCATGCCATGTTTGCTTTAAATTGACTTGCTGGTTTCAGAGGAGAAGACTTTTAAACATTTTTTCCATAGGGTCCTATGTTAAAACTAAGTCGAGTCATGGTGGCCATCTTGAATTTCCGATCAGCAAACGATTCACAAGTTTAGTACAGAATCACCCAATGATCATTCCTGTAAAGTCACAATTCAATTGGCTTAGTGGTTTCTAACAAGAAGATTCTTAAAATTTCGACCAATCAGAACACATTAAGAGTCCTGGCAGCCATGTTCGATTTCCGATCAGCGCCAAAAACAAAAATCTTGTATATGACCATCTAATGAACATTTCTGCCAAGTTTGGTTCACATCTGGTGCGTGGTTTCAGAAAAAAAGATGAAAAAGGTGAAATTCCCATAGGGTCCAATGTTTAACTAAGTCGAGTCATGGCGGCCATCTTGAATCTCCGATCGGCAAACGATTCACAAGTTTAGTACAGGACCACCCAATGATCATTCCTGCAAAGTCACAATTCAATTGGTTTAGTGGTTTCTGACAAGAAGATTTTCAAAGTTTCAACCAATCAGAACACATTATTGGCCCTGGCAGCCATGTTGAATTTCCGATCTACACCAAAAACACTAATCTGGTAGAGGACCATCCAATGAACATTTATGGTAAGTTTGGTTGAAATCTGTTCAGTGGTTTCAGAGAAAAAGAGTTAAATGTGAAAAGCTAACGGACGGACGACAGACGCTTACCCATGACAAAAGCTCACATGGCCTTTGGCCAGGTGAGCTAAAAATACAAAATCCAGATAGAGACAGACAAAAACAACACCAGTGAAACATAAAATAAAAGAGTGATGAAACAACAAAATTTTGCACAACCATACAATTTTAACACGAATAAAAATTAGTACATAATATCACTGAAAGTGCATATTATTTTCCTTCCTTTTGAGAAATTAGTCAGGTGAAAGTGTTGAAATGTCTGAAAATAATAGAGATATGCAAGATTATATGGCTTTATTTTCTTTTTCAGGGTTTTTGGTTGCTGTTTGCATACTACTTGGAGTTTGAAGGACAACCAACATTCCTCTTCATTTGGTTGGCTGGAATATTGTTCTTTTTGGTCAATATCTGGATAATGTCTGTTATTATTGACAGTTATAAATAACCGCAAAAAAAAAAAAACTACAATAAAATATTTATTTTTATACTGACTTGATCATTTGACAGGATTAACCTAGTTTTACCTACCATTTTCAGCATTTATTTTCATGTTCATATTTGTAACTCTATATTGGTACTCATACCAGTTTTAAAGTGCTATGTTCTGTTCGTCTTTACTCCCATATGGGGAGTCCATGTTTAATTTATGTTATTTGTATTTATTTAAGTAGTCAGTAATGTCCAATAGGATTTCCATATGAGATGGCTTATGGCCCTTTAACAGTAACATGAAACAGGCACATCGTGGAGCAGGAACTGATTACCCTTCCAGAGCAGAGTGACCTAAGTTCACCCCTGGTTATTTGGTGGGGTTCATGTTGCTCAATCTTTAGTTTCCTGTGTAGTATTTAGTCAACTATTGTATTCCATTGTATTCTCTGTCCTTATCGTTTCCATGATACGAGATGACCAGAGGAGACAAATTTTAAATTTTTTATATTTTGTTTCGAGTCAGATTTAAAAAAAAAGTTCTTTCAATACCTTATGACGTTCCTTCATGCACTTTCCAAACAGATTCTACTTAGTGATGACTTTTGCTGTACAGCAATCACTTTTCACCAGATTTTGAAGGCTGCCACTATTCTGGAGTTCACCTCTCTTTTTAAAGGGGTTTGTGTTACTTTAGTGTCCTGTGTAATGTTTTATGGACCATTTTTGTCTTTTCTTTTGGCCATTGTATTGTCTATCCTTCTTAGAATGGAATATGAATTACAAATGATTTTACTTCAGAGGAAATTAAGTTCTTGAATGGAAACCTGAAAAGGGTATTTTTTGACAAAACAAGGGGCATAACTCCAGTAATTACATTAATGATATATAACCACATCGGTGGTGTAATGGTTATCGTGCTCACCTCGAGTGCAGTAGATCGCGAGTTCGAGCCCTGATCGGGTCATACCAAAGACTATAAAATTGGTATTTGTTGCTTCTCCGCTAATCACGCAGCATTAAGGAGAAAGATGAAAGACTGGTTGGCTCGGAATCGGGATGTGTCCAAGTGGAGCGACATGTCTATCCATGGACTGTTGTTTCAGTGAGCTAGCACTATAAAGAATCCAACTAAGAGTATTGGTCTAGTAGAAAGTGGACCTCATCATCGTCTTATTAAACTTGTTCTTGCCATGATATAGCTGAAAAGTTGCCGAGTTGGCGTTAAACAGCAATCACTCACTCACTTACATTAATGATAGGAAGGCAAATGTGGGATGGATGTCCCTAGAGAGGCAGACAGACGGACATATATGGATAATACTTAATGCCCCTGAGGCCTAATGACAGGGGAATAAAAACTACTCTATAATTTTGTGTACAAGTATAATAATTGCTCATTTGATTAGTAAATCAATCAGGTAGTCTGGATGAGCATTATATATAAAATCATCTGAATAAGTTCTTTAGAATTCATTATTGAAATATCCATGGGAAGGGTGTGTTTTGCACATACTGAGGTTATCACAGACAGGTGTGTTTGCATAAAATATATTAAATATGCTTCATGCATGTCAATGTCACGATTCTTTATCCATTAATTCTATCAATTCATTGGTCAATTCATATCTTCTGTTCTTCCAATTAAAATGTGTTGGTGGATTCTGTTCGTTGTTTTCAAATTCAAAATATTTACTAAGTTCAATAGCTACACTGGACTTAACTAAACCTATGCCACCAAGTAGTTCTGTAGCAGGGTAATAAACACGGCCAGTATTTGGTAACATACAAATTTTCTCTGGCTCAAATTCAACTGTCATTTCAGCACCTGCACCTCCATATGACAGCTGATCATTTTTTTCACATTCTGAATGTATTATATGAGTATATACAATTGGCTGGTCATCACAGCGTACAAAATTACGTTCCCGTCCACAAAGTGAAAGATAAGGAAAATCCTCCCGGTACCTGTTTGTATTGTTCATCTTCAGTCTTTTGAAGAAAAATGTAAGGAAGTCCTTTTCTGCAAAAAAAACCAACAAAAATGTCATATTTTGATTCAAAATTAAGAGATAACTGAAGATTTGTCAGCATCAACTGATGATTTGGTGGATGTGCAATAGAGTTTACTGATGACATGTTTGGAGATCCAGTAAACATAATTTACAATTGATGCCAGCAATTCTTCAACCACGACTATCTCCATTATAATGCAATTTCTGATATATAAGCTTTAAATTGTATTTTTAATTATCCAGATTTATTGTTTCTATATGTGCAAAAATGACTGAAAGTATCATTTACGTATGTACACAAATGAAGAACGTGAATTAGGGGATTTTGATAATTTTCTACTGAAAGAATTTTTAGAAACTGTTTTATCTGATTGTGTGATATTATCATGTAACAATAAAAATCATGTCTTCTTTGCTGAGATAAAGATTTTATGGTCGGTTTTATAACTGATGGTATAGAACTTAATATTGTATACATGGGAGGTAACTCATTTAGAAAAAAATATCAATTTTTGCATCAATGAATTTCACTACTTTTATGGTTCTCATGTCCATAACTGGACACTCATAAGATTTTTATATAAGCTTCAGACTATATTTGATCACAATTATGAATCTGTTTTCATAAATAATGCATGTAATGGACAAACACATCCTCATATTAGCCATTTTAAGATGAAAGGTTATGTTTAAAACAAAAACAAATGTCTCCCTTCCACATTCTTTATCTTTGAGAAAAGATACCTTGTAAATCCCAAATAAAACATAGGAGAATATTTTGATGAACAATTTCAAGTTAAAAAGGGCAATAACTCTTTCAAAATAGACTGATCAAACTGCCATGATATGCAAACCTCCATATGGTAGTAATAAGCAAGTATGGAAAGCTTTGAAGTGTGGAAGAAGTTGAGCAATCAACCTTTTGATGAAATATTCTAAGTGTAAAATGGCATTAACTACTTCAAAACTAATAATATGCATAATGGTTAACCAAGTCATGTAACCCTTTCAGAGTGATGAGTTTAACTTACTAGGAACCTGGTTCACTGGGGTAAAGCTGATGACCGTAACCACAATTACGGTCATCCCAAGATGTCGGACATGAAATTAGGTAAGAATCTTTTTTGTCGATTAAATTGTTTCTGTAATGTATTTTAAATGACACACGCATTGGTACGATAGTAATCTATGAACTTATCACGAGGAAATCACAAATTACGACTGAAAAATGTATATGAAAGAGAAAATCCGATTTTAAAAAATCGCTAAGATGACCGTAACTGAAAACTGAGATGACCGTAAGGAGCAAGTTGGTGAGGAGAAGAGCACAGTTGGTTTGGTTTTATGGTATTTAATGTGACTTTCAACAACATTTCGGTTATATCATGGCGGTCAGTTTTATTGGTGGAGGAAACCGGTGGACTGGAAAAACCACTGACCTGACGCAAGCCACTGACAAACTATCCATAATGTTGTGTACACCTCGCCCTGAGCGGGAGTCGAACCCACAATATCAGTGGTGATAGGCACCGATTGCATAGGTAGTTGTAAATCCAACTACCATATGATCACTGTCACGACGGCCCCAGCACACTTGGTACCCATATGAATGATCACTGACAAATGAATTAAACGTCCACCAAACATAACAAATACGCTGACAACAACATTTCAAAACCCATTAGGCAACCACAACATACTACATGTATTTCTCATTAAGATTTGATCATGACCATAATTTGCAATATCTATAGTTGGATAATTTTTATGTAATTCTATGGTAACTGCCTATAACATCTTACCCTTGAAGCAGGATGTAAAATTCTTCATTTTAGAATCATCAAGGAATAACTGTAAAACAGAATAAGATATCAGTTTAAAAACTGTTGTAAAATGTAATATACACAAATCTCTCAAATTAATTTGTTTAAATCTATCTTACAGATGTACTTCAAAGGTCTCTTACTTCATCTACAAACACAAACAACACCTCCAGAAAGAACTATAATTATTTTATTAAGAGTTATTTTAAGAATAATTTGAGAGTTCACAGTTGGTTTTTTTAAAGAGGACAACTTGACCAATCTTATAAGGGGGAAGAATTTGCACAAAAAAAAGGGGGAGTTGACTTTGAAAATTGAAAAATAGGACAAACTGACACAGAGCTGTAGAGACCAGGGTAGACGGACCCAATAGGGTTATGGTGTTTGACGCCACTTTCAACAATATATCTGATAACTGATAATCAGTTATATTGTGGCAGTCAGTTTTATTGGTGGAGGAAACCGGAGTGTCCAGAGAAAATAACCGACCTGACAAACTTTATCACATGAGCAGGATTCGAACTCATAGCTTTAGCAGTGATAGGGTTATGTTTATTGTTTTGTATGTCTGACTATAATTTATAAATACACGTTTTGTATTTGTTTGTATTTTGTGGGGTTTTGACATTATAGTTTAATGACACGTTCAACAATATTTCAGATCAATATCGTGGCGGTCAATTTAATTTGGTTGAGGAAACCGGAGGACTCTGAGAAAACAACCGATCTGCCACAACTCACTGACAAACTTTATCACATAAAAGTTGTATCGTGTACATATCGCGGCATGGGTCATGAGCAAGATTCGAACGACCCGATACCGGTCCCATCTGTTCTGAATAGAATAGAATATGTTTATTTGTCAATTAAAGACGCCCATGATGGGCAGTATAATTACATGAAAATCACAATATTTACATTAATTGGTATGATTATGATCAGACCTGATTTTACGAGGACAACAAAAAGGCGAAAATCTGCAAAATCGGAAGTATTGAATATACTATAAAAAAGGAATCGTAACGGTAAAATCCGGGGGGAAATAAGCGGAATTCCGCTTTAAAGTGGACAAAAATCAGGTCTGTATGATAGATTGGATTTAACATATAAATGATACATAAATAAAACTGTATTTCAAGTGTAAAAGTATCTGTATGGTGTATATATATATTTTTACATAAATCCTCTCTGAAGTTCGACCATTATTATTTTACAACTGATGGGTCACTGTGTTTGTTATACAGCATACAAAAAAATGTACATTCGAATGCAACTATTACTATGTCAATGGTATGATTAAATTTTGATTTTTTGTTTCATAAAATGTTGTCATCTTCCAATCAATGTAATCAATCCATAATCATTGTATTAAATTCTTTGTTAATTGTTCTGCCCGAAAGGGCTCCTTAATTGGAAATAAAGATAGCCTATTTGTATTGTAAATGTATTGTATCATGGTATAAGATTTGATTTGATTTTTGGTATTTAATGCCACTTTCAACAATATTTCAGCTATATCATGGCGACCAGTTTTAGTGGTGGAGGAAGCCGGAGAGAACCACCGACCACAGGCACTAGACGTTTTGTCAATATGAATATAACATAAGCAATGGGCAGAAAATAGTGTCCAAGTGCCTGTGCACCGACCATGGGCAAGCAACTGGTAAACTTTATCACTTGCGGCTGCGAGTCGAGTGCACCCTTTTTTGTAATTTACAAAGCCGGGCGCGAACCCACACCATATTGGTGATAGGCTTGTATGAGTTGTTAGATCTAGCGACCTAACTCATTGAGCCACCCGGGCCCTAGTCCGAGATTCCTCTGCCGTTCGACGACTAATAACATCTTGCTGTTGTCGTTGAACGTCAGAGCGCTCTCCATAATGAAAACAGCGGATTTTCCTCCGCATCTCAACTGTAGCACATTTCCACGTTTTGTGGCCATCAGATTTTATTTTCTATCCAAAACCCTAATATATATCACTTCACCAATCATTTTTCTATTCATTCATAACCATCTTACTCTCAGAGAGTGGTGTTACACTCGATTACAGCACGTTTTTTCCTTACACCCGATGATTTGGTCATTTCACTGCCATTTTTTTAACGTGATCTCGCGATACTAACTGAAAGATGACAGCAATGCATTGCATGATGGGAGATACTAAATGCAGTGCGCCAAATTAGCATACGTAAACAAACATACAAGACGATATAAAGCGTATTCTCCAGGACAAACAGTTCCATCAACAGCTCAAATCAGAGCAGAAGGAAATAATACAAAATATGTTGGATAGAAAAGATTCATTTGGCAGTGTTATCCGCGGGCTTCGGAAAGAGCATGTCTTACGTTTCCGCTATTTTGGACAAGGTCAGATCATATATGCAAATCATCTCCCATGATACATTTTTGTACATTGCAGTAATCGTAGTTCTCTCGAAGTCACGTGACAAATATTTCAAAATGACGAAATCATATGGTCTGGGGAAATTGTGCTGTAATGGAGTGTAACACCAATTTCTGAGGGTAAGATGGTTATGAATGAATAGAAAAATGATTGGTGAAGCGATTTATGTAAGGGTTTTGGATAGAAAATAAAATATGATAGTCACAAAACGTGGAAATGTGCCACGGCTGAGATGGGCAGGAAAATCCGTTGTTTTCATTATGGAGAGCGCTCTGACGTTCAACGACAACAGCAAGATGTAAATAGTCGTCGAACGGTAGAGGAATCTCGGACTACCCGGGCCCCTTCATGGTATAAGACATACAAATACATGAATAGTGACTGATACACTACCTGACCTTGATGATCGATAAAATAAAAGTATTCTCGAATTCTTGGTTCGGGTGATTGGCCTTGTACATAATGGAGAAATCTTTTTGTCACTTTGCATAAAATGTTGCTAGAACTGCACAGTTTCAACATTTTGTTTGTTTACAACGGAAGTCTTTACTTTTACTTGACATGCGTGTAAACATTTATAAATTCTGTATCAGAATCGCCCATTCGTCAATAACTCGCTTCCGGTAGACAAATTAACCAATTACACGTCGTTTGACAAAGAAATTTATTGACGATTGCCATATTTCCGAATACAGTCATGGATTTGAACAATTCAAAACGTTTTATTCCCAGTAATCTCGCTTAAGTTGGTTTAATAGAGGTTTCAGAAACAAAAAATAGAACAATGTCCGACACCAAGAGAGCATGGAAGCTGCGTAAGTGGATAAACTTAGGAAGTTTTGACACTGTTGCTACCACACTTCAGTCGACAGCTAAAATTTCCACATGACCCCACAGGGTCCAGATGAGTTTTTTCATGTACTTATATACCTATATACCAACAAGGGTACGAACTCGGCAGTAATCAAAATTTAGGTATGTCTTGTTGAACTGAGTAGAAAATAAATACCAGGAATTTTATACATATAAAGGTAATATAGACTGAAAGCTGAATATTTTTTCCTTAGAAAAAAACTTATTTGAACCCCGTACATCCAAAAATAAAAAAGTTACAGCAGACCATGTCCGTACTTTCTGCTAAAATGGCCAGGTCGGACAAAAGGGTGCCCAGCTAACTTTCACATGACTGGAAGGCTTATCTGCAATGCAATTCGTGTATTTACTTGCGACGTCTCTTCCAATCGATAAATTGAATAAAAAATTCCTACCTTTCCGTAGAATTTATGTCCAAATCACTTAGTATTATCCTTTTATCTAATGCGGAATATCATTGTGATCCGCCATTTAAAAAAAATTAAGAATGAAACTGAAACGAGTGTCCTGATTTGTTGATATTTTGACGACCTTCAACTCGACCAATCGGGACGCTCGTTTCAGTTTCATTCCAGTCATGTGAACGTTAGCTGGCCACCGCTTTGTCCGACCTAGCCATTTTTAGCAGAAAGTACGGATTTGGTCTGCTGTAACTTTTGTATTTTTGGACGTACAGGGTTCAAATAATTTTTTTTCTAAAGAAAAAATATTCAGCTTTCAGTCTATATCACCTTTATACGTATAAAATTTCTGGTATTTTTTTCTACTCAGTTAAACAAGACATACCTAAATTTTGAATACTGCCGAGTTCGTACCCTTGTTGGTATATAGGTATATAGGTACATGAAAAAACTCATCTGGCCCCTGTGCATGACCCTTCACAACTCAACTGACACTTAATGTTACAAACTTTCCATAATTTATTTTGAATTTTTATTCTGAATTATCATTGAACCAACTAAATTTCCCATACGTTCTTTATTAACTAAGGATTGTTCAAATTGTTCATCACCAATATTCTGTTTTCAGCAGTACAGACTACAGTTCGTCTACATGTACCTCAGGCTCATTATAAATTTATATATACATGTAGGATCACATATTATCATGTGTGATATGAGAATAGGGCTGTAACGATACGCCTACCTTACAATACATATCATGATACGATATGTTTTGATGCGATACATTTTAAGTAGAAACTTAAGTCGTTTGGTCTTCATTTTCAGTGTTGTATCTTATTCCATGTGTGGTCAGATTTTTTGTATAGATTATGTTTGTTATTAATCTCTGTGTGTTATTTATATGTTCCTTACACGAACTATAATTAGGGCTGTTCCAAATAAAATACATGGCAAAGGGGTCTTTCAAAGCATTGAATTTGGTTCACTTATTGTAAACCACCCCAGATATTTTTACTTGGAACAACCCTATGTGAAATGTAGAAATATAAACCTGTTTACATTGTTTTGCAATATTTAATGAACTCTCAGAACTCAAGTTTAACAATTAACATTTCTAATACAAGTAAGTTTAAATAAGGTCACTTAATGTTAAACTTTGGTAGAAACACTTGCAAAGCATATTTTACAAATGGATTTCAATTTGTCAACCTTTCCATCGACTTCCAGGAAGCCGAAATACTTCCAGACTGCTGACCTAAAGGAGGCAGGTGGATCTATTGATTTGGGTTTGCCCTGTAGCTCCACTGCCACTTCAAGTTCTTCAGCATTTTCTGACGTAGCCATGTTAACTTTGTACGATAAACAAACTTAATTTGGCCAAAAAAAGTCATTCTAACCACCGGAACATCCCGGACTAAAGCCGAACCAAAATACGGATCAAATGAATTGAAAATTGAACTAGACGAAAATATCGCAGTTCATCAAAACTTCGGTGAATCGTTTCACCTCTATATGAGAAGCAAACAATAGATTGTCTAGTCATAAGACTTTATTTTAAACCAAAACATATTTTTTGTCTCCCAAATTTTTGTTAATCATGTTAAAATGCATTACCATGTTGGCATGTATAGTAAGACAAACAAAACACTAGTTTCCTCAGCGTAATTTTTTTCTACAGTATTCAAATGATATTTTTTGTTACCGAAATATTTTACCATTAAGAGCAAGATATCGATTGCCTATTATGAGCAAGTGTGACCTGAGAAGTGAGCGATAGATAGGGCCTATCTGATAGGCAAGTCATAATACCAAAATACAATGTATATGTAATGTAAGGACATTGAAAGGAACATGTAGCATTTTTTTTACTCCATAATTTCAATTAATTGTATAAAGTACATTGCAATTTTAAAATAAAGCTTTTCACAATATTACAAAACTTCATGTTTTCATTTTTTGGGCAAAATTTCAGGGAAACTGAATCGTAAAAAAATTATTTTCATTTAGACAATTAATTGTTTCTATATATGACTTTTGGTCTAGAACAAGCATCAACTTAAAATCCGTGGCATGTATAATGATACCTTTACAGCGTAAATGTCAATTAATAGTAAAGGACATGACGTCATAGTAAAGACAATACATCATGTGTTTGCACCAGAGTAAATTTCAGATTCAAATATAGAATCGCTTTGTAAAAATACTTCAGAATACTCTAAAGAATTTTACTACATGTAAATGATTTATATTATATGAAATCAGCGATGAATTATTTTATAAAATGTAGCAAAGTCCATGTTTTTTTCACTGTGACAGAAAGAAAACAACTGACCCTGCTATCCAGGTTCTTCTAGCAAATCACATGGTGATCTTGTTTGTTTTTAAGATGCTTTAGAAATGTTTGTTTTGAAAATGATATAACTGAGAGTGAAGAAAGAAAATGAAAAGAAATACAAATGTATCACACTGTCGGAACAATTCCAAAATCCAATAGAAAAATCATAGAAAGAGTCAAAATTGAATCTGAAAATGATAATGATGAAGCATCTTTATCGCACATCTTGAACATGGAGTCACGGTTGATCAAGGGATACTTGTAGACATTTATGTTGATGAGTCCAGAAGACATGGAGTCACGGTTGATCAAGGGATACTTGTAGTAATTTATGTTGATGAGTCCAGAAGACATAGAGTCACGGTTGATCAAGGGATACTTGTAGACATTTATGTTGATGAGTCCAGAAGACATGGAGTGACGGTCGATCAAGGGATACTTGTAGACATTTATGTTGATGAGTCCAGAAGACATGGAGTCACGGTGGATCAAGGGATACTTGTAGACATTTATGTTGATGAGTCCAGAAGACATGGAGTGATGGTCGATCAAGGGATACTTGTAGACATTTATGTTGATGAGTCCAGAAGACATGGAGTCACGGTTGATCATGGGATACTTGTAGTAGTTTATGTTGATGAGTCCAGAAGACATGGAGTCACGGTTGATTAAGGGATACTTGTAGCAGTTTATGTTGATGAGTCCAGAAGACATGGAGTGACGGTCGATCAAGGGATACTTGTAGTAATTTATGTTGATGAGTCCAGAAGACATGGAGTCACGGTTGATCAAGGGATACTTGTAGACATTTATGTTGATGAGTCCAGAAGACATGGAGTCACGGTTGATCAAGGGATACTTGTAGTAATTTATGTTGATGAGTCCAGAAGACATGGAGTGACGGTCGATCAAGGGATACTTGTAGTAATTTATGTTGATGAGTCCAGAAGACATGGAGTCACGGTGGATCAAGGGATACTTGTAGCAGTTTATGTTGATGAGTCCAGAAGACATGGAGTCACGGTTGATTAAGGGATACTTGTAGCAGTTTATGTTGATGAGTCCAGAAGACATTTCTGAACATTTTAGTGTGTCCCACCATTGTGAAAATCTAAAATTTGAAAACTTTGATGAGTCCTAACTGGAAAGGGTGAGTCCAGGTCTCATCAATGCGAGTTGCATGGTTCTCTGTGATCAGGTTGTATTTTTTTCTTCCACTATCAAAGTTAATAATAGCTGTACTGTATAACAAATTTGCTCTATTGTTATTTTGAAATTCGTTTTATTTATAAAGCGAATTACGGTAAAAACAAACAAGCTATTCTGGTCCCATAAAATTCGTTGTAGCATAGGTTTACTGTACCAGGTTTTAGAAATGTTTGCGTTTTAAGTTACATTTGATCATTCTTTCACTATTTCAGTTAAATAACAGTCATAAATTAAATATAATAATGAGTTACAATGACTTATTTCTTAAATATTTACAGAGGAATTTGTTGCTCACAGTGCAAATGTCAATTGCTTGGCCTTGGGAGAAAAGTCAGGAAGAGTTTTGGTTACTGGTGGTGAAGATCGTAAAGTAAATCTATGGGCAGTAGGAAAACCCAATTGTATTATGGTGAGTGAATTTGTAAATTATCCTTTTCATCATTCTAATGCCATACAAAAATTCCATCAATTATTAGAAGTGTCAAACTATGAATATATTGAATCATTGTCACTGTAAGATTTATTCTATCCTATTCTATGTCATCTTTCATGGCTAATTATTCAGTGTAAACTTTTTTTCATCATGTTTACTATAAAGTTATGAAAATTGGATACAAGAATGAATTGGTAACATATTATTTGATGTTAATTTTTTTTCAGAGTCTGACTGGACACACAACTCCAGTAGAAAGTGTACGTTTTGGTCCAGATGAAGAAATGGTGATGGCAGGTTCTATGTCTGGTGCTCTTAAAATCTGGGATCTAGAACAAGCTAAAAGTAATATTCCAGTTAAAAATAGGAAAAGCAAAGGGGAAATGAAGATAATTCAGTGATAAATTTATTTCTTATTTTTTTGCTGTTTTAAATGATCTTCAAGACTACAAAATGAATTTACCATATATAGTGCTGCAAAAAAGAAACATTCCACATACAATTTTATTCACATTTAATTATACTTTTCACCATATTCATTTTTTCAAAGTTTATTGCAATCCTTTTTGTAACCTAAATCAGATTTCATTTGTCAAACCTGTATTAAGAGGTCATCTTTGGGACAAATAAAAAGTGGTATCCTAAGATAGGTGACCTCTTAAAAGAGGATATATTCATATGAAATTTTCTATGACAAAACAAGAAAAGAGTGACCTTTTAATACATGTACCCTATGGACAAGTTTGACTGCATGTTAAAATACACTTTATTTGTTGATGTAATTCAAGTTATCACTAAGGGCTGTTCCATTAAAACATATGAGGTACCCGGGGAAGGCACTTTAATTTTTGGACAACCACCCAAAGAAGCAATTTACTGATTCTGGTGACCACCCTCAGAAGCATTTTTCAGTGAAATACAACTACCGATAGAATTTTTTTTCTGAATCAAAAGAATTCTTCAAAATCAAATAAATCTATACTATGAAAATGTTGACAATCTGACACCGTGAACAAAATAAACAAGAGCTGGAATTGTTTCAGTGATTGTATCTTTAATTTCATAACTTCTCCTTACCCAGTACCACATCTGAAAATGTAGGGCCTAGTTTCGAGGCCAACAGTGCCACCGATTCCACGCTCCACATGACAACAGGGATGACAGCATCAACATCCGCCATAGTTTTCGAAGGGAGGTAACTCAAATTCTATGTGTATAATTAACACATTGAGCCAAACGCGGTTGACCGGAAACGATGACGACATTACGGTTCGAGTGCCAAAACATTACCAAAAAAATAAAGTATTCTAGAGATTCTTTCAAAAAAATCTTCTTCATATCTTAGTTTGGCGGAAAAAATAAAACACCAAGGCTTTTCCTGACCCAACAACCCATAGAAGCAATTTATGCAAGACAACCACATACCACAGAATTGATTTCTCAGCTAGGCCGACCACCCATATATTTTTTTTTAAACTGCTGTCCCCGGGTACCTCATATGTTGTAATGGAATAGCCCTAAGAAGGAAATTAAAGTCTACATAATTCCTGAATATATTCATATTAAATGATTTCTATCTATTTTTCAGTTATAAGGACATTAACAGGACATAAGTCTAGTATACGTAGCTTAGATTTTCACCCATATGGAGATTATGCTGCTTCTGGGTCATTAGATTTTAATATTAAGGTAAATAATGATATGACCTTTATGTAAGAAATCATTATGTAAACAATAGGTAGCTTTATTTTTAATACATAAATATATATATACCATAGTTGATTTGTTTTGCGAGAATGGATTTCTCAAAGCAATATCTCGTCCAAGGCTATGTCTGATGTGAAATGTGATGAGAGGTCAATTTCAAGATTTGTCTTAGTGATGTCAGTCACGTCATTATAATGACATGCTCAAAACACTATATTTATCACGCTTGTCCCTTGATAATAGATAATATCACATGTAAGGATAGGGTAAATATACAAATCAGCAATAATATTTAGATATTGCTTCTCATGGTCAAAAATAGCAAATATTATTTGAGTCCTCTGGATGTTTCTTTTTTGTCTTTGTTGATATTTTATATTGATTATGTTTTGTAAGATTGTCTATATTTAATAGTCTTTTTGATATCTCCACATCTGTTTATTAGATAAAAAGTTAGAAGCACAGTTACAGACACAAGTGTTCATTAGTTAGATGTAGAAAATTGCTCGTTAATGATTAAGAACCATCTCACACTCACTTTGAGGTGTGGGATGAAGCACACCAGTAAAAATGCAGTTCCTTAACTTATGGAAAAAAAAGACATAAAATCCACAAAATTTGTAAATTCTTGTGTAACTACAGCCTGGTGTAATGGCAACTTTCAAGATTCTAGAATACTTTATGTTAACAGAAGCCTCTCTAGTCCATATTCTAAATGGCATTGACCTGGATTGCATCCATTTATTTTGAATTAATGATTTTTTATCCCCTCGCCAACGAAGTTGCGAAGGGAACGCTATCGTCCACCCGTCCTTCCGTAACATCCTTGTGAACACTCTAGAATCAACATCCTTCAATGGATTTTGACCAAACTTGGTTCATACTTAGTCCTTAAGAGAATCTGTAACCCTATTGATTTTCAAGTTCAAAGGTCAAGGTCATTGGGTCAAATTTTTTGGCGAGGGGATACGCCATGCTTTGTGTTGCCCTTGTCATATTGATTTTTGTAAAATGATATACATATTTTTCTTTCAGTTATGGGATATAAGAAGAAAAGGTTGTATATATAACTATAAGGTAAGTATAATTTAACTATAGTTTTATTGTTTAAGATGAGATTCCCCCCAAAAAAATTAGCAGAATAAATAACTCTCACTACTATTTAAGAAAAAAGTCGCCTTGTGGAGATTGACTCCTCATTTCTATGAGTCAAAAATAAAAGTTGTTTTCCTCTATAGTATTAGTTGTCTCTCCAGGTTGCACAACTTTTTTTTATTTATCCCCAAAAACATAAATGGCATAAATGTAATGGGGATATTAGTGTACACAATGCTATGGGATAATGTTGAATGTTAATCAAAGGAATTATTTATTGATTTTTTTTATAATTTAGTACAAGTTCTAAGATGTATGATAAATGTATGTTCAAATCTGCTGCCTAATTTGTCAATATTCATTTAAATGCACCAGGACACTACTTATTTTTCATGATCAGATTAGATTTCATTAGATGTTTAATAGATTGTTTTGTACATGGTTACTAAATTTTTATATCAAATTGAAACATGTCGAAACTGAACCTATTTGGAACCAACTTTTGTGTTCAGAATAAACAGGTTAAATTAACAAAGATTTCCTACATTGACACTTTATTTAAAGTTTAATTTGTACACTTTTCCAGTGTATTTAGGGTTCAGTGTAAACAGGTTTCAATGTATATATCAAGATTCACAGACACTAATGCAAATTAAAAAAGGGGGTCTTGTATATAAATAAGAATAATATGTTAGGATAGAGATTTAATTTTGTGAGGATTTAAATATAGGATGAATCTGCTTTGGTAAGTTACACTTTTTTGTAAAAAAAAAAAAAAAAAAAACCCCAAAAAAACCAGTTTAATTTCAAGCACACATTTTAACTCCATCCTAATCAGTAATCACAGTATTCTCCCTTCTATAAGGCCACACCCACCAAAGGCCACCAGTCTTATTAGACCAGATTACAGATACACTGAGGTAGTCAAATACTACTAAATTGTCCCTTCAAGAGAGGCCACCTCTCTTATAAGACCAATCTTAACAATAGCCACCATCTTCTCAGGTCAGATTACAGATACTCTGAGGTAGTCAAATACTACTAAATTATCCCTTCAAGAGAGGCCACCTTTCTTATAAGACCAATCTTAACAATAGCCACCATCTTCTCAGGTCAGATTACAGATACACTGAGGTAGTCAAATACTACTAAATTGTCCCCTCAAGAGAGGCCACCTCTCTTATAAGACCAATCTTAACAATAGCCACCATCTTCTCAGGTCAGATTACAGATACTCTGAGGTAGTCAAATACTACTAAATTGTCCCTTCAAGAGAGGCCACCCCTCTTATAAGACCAATCTTAACAATAGCCACCATCTTCTCAGGTCAGATTACAGATACACTGAGGTAGTCAAATACTACTAAATTGTCCCTTCAAGAGAGGCCACCTCTCTTATAAGACCAATCTTAACAATAGCCACCATCTTCTCAGGTCAGATTACAGATACTCTGAGGTAGTCAAATACTACTAAATTATCCCTTCAAGAGAGGCCACCTTTCTTATAAGACCAATCTTACCAATAGCCACCATCTTCTCAGGTCAGA
>MJUT01006173.1:9436-21340 GCA_002080005.1 Gigantidas platifrons | reverse complement strand
CTTTTACATTCCGTCTACCCGTAAATTCCGCATTGCGGATATGTTCTAACCAATCATTAAACAGGTAAAATACAACATACATGTAAATAGTAAACACTACCACGTGTTTGCATGTATTAGTAAATACAATCACGTGTTAACACAAACCATGTGATACAGTTAACTTTAATAAATATATTTCACCTCCCGGGACGACACACGAGGTGATTATAATGTTTTATCAAGGATCGTTACTAGGGACGTCACCCAATCAGAAAAAGACATTTACTTCAGATATAGTCTTTTTCTGAGTGGCTGAGGTCCCTAGTAACGATATTTGATAAAACATTATATTCACCTCGTAGAAACACCATTAAATACTGGTAAAAATGCATACCACCATTTCAAATCTTTTTAATTTCTACTGGAATATACCTGTACATTTTTTTTTATTACCAACTGTATATGAAGGAAATGCTGAACGTAACCAATGTAGAAGACAACTAACACATTTCTGTTGCTTGGTGTGATATGCGTTGCTCATCTTTTTAGTTTTGCTTTGTGTTTTGTATTCTTTCTCTTCGTTCTGTGTCTATGTCTCTGGATAATTTATTATTCATAGTCCCTTCGGTTTTTTCCAATATTTATTTGTCTAATTATCGTTAATAAAATGGAAGACCGTAAATACCACACTCTCGGAACAGATTCAAACTACAATAGAAAAATCGTAGAATACAGGCACAGATCAATTCAAGGTTCATCTTGTTATAACAGAAGAATAGAAGGCTCCTATAGTCTGAAAAGGCCCGGATGGATCTATGAGTTAGGTAGGTGGATTATCTAACAATTCGTACAAGCTTATCACCAATACAGCATGGGTTCGCGTCCGGCATTGTAAATTACAAAAATGGGTGCACTCGACTCGCAGTCGCAAGTGATAAAGTTTACCAGTTGCTTGCCCATGGTAGGTGGTTCTCTCCGGGTACTCCGGCTTCTTCCACCACTAAAACTGGTCGCCCTGATATATCTGAAATATTGCTGAAAGTGGCGTTAAGCACGATAAATCATCACTACAGTCTAACAAGTAGAAGATGTATATTTCTGTACTGTGTTGGAATAATACATTATGAAAAGACAGATTAAGCAGTGATGGTCAACAATTCCACCAATATCAACATCATGAACAATCACCTCTCACCTTATCGCCATGAACATAAAACATATCTCGACATATGACGTTGGAAATTCAAGTCCTAGCTTGGGACAGGCACATACATATGGACAAATGAAACCCGTTAATATGAACCCAATTCTCACCTCATGATAACTGGATCTCCAACAGCAATATAACCACACGATAACAAAAACTTGGATAGATTCGCTCCACAAATATAAATGTCAACATAAACATGGACATCAGAGCTAATGAATACCCATAGTTAACTGAATACTAACTGGTTAATTTTCCATAACTCATACTTGTTGACGATTTATTATTAATTAGTCATAAACATTTGGCGAAATTAATTGTGAGACTAGAATAAACAGATTGTTGGAAGCAAACGTTGAACATAAAATAGCAATATAATAGAGATTGGGTGGAATTGATGGACGTTGAACATAAAATAGCAATATAATAGAGATTGGGTGGAATTGATGAACGTTGAACATAAAATAGCAATATAATAGAGATTGGGTGTAATTGATGGACGTTGAACATAAAATAGCAATATAATAGAGATTGGGTAGAATTGATGGACGTTGAACATAAAATAGCAATATAATAGAGATTGTGTAGAATTAATGAACGTTGAACATAAAATAGCAATATAATAGAGATTGGGTGGAATTGATGGACGTTGAACATAAAATAGCAATATAATAGAGATTGGGTGGAATTGATGGACGTTGAACATAAAATAGCAATATAATAGAGATTGTGTGGAATTAATGAACGTTGAACATAAAATAGCAATATAATAGAGATCGGGTGGAATTGATGGACGTTGAACATAAAATAGCAATATAATAGAGATTGGGTGGAATTAATGAACGTTGAACATAAAAAAGCAATATAATAGAGATCGGGTGGAATTAATGGAACTGTACAGTGCATTAACATTTCCTCATTCATAACTTATCACCGGGTTTGTAGCTAGATTAACACGGCGGGTGCCACTAGTGGAGCAGGAAATGCTTACCCTTCCGGGGCACCTGAGTTCATCACCGGTAATTAGTGGGGTTCGTGTAACTCGATCTTTAGTTTTATGTGTATAATTTGTCGATCGTTGTTTGTTCTTTTGTACTTTTTCTTTTTGCCATTGTGTTGTCTGTTCATCTTCGATATACGGTTTCTGATTGCCCCTTTGGTATCTTCAAACTCCTCTTGCATGCGGCAACGTCCAGTTAAATGCTTTTCTACAAATGATAACTTTAATATTAGCCAATGAATATGTCGCTTGCAAAATTGTTACAGCAGGGTAAATTGAAACCAGTATGTGGGAGAGTTTAACTGGGTCAGATCGCACTGTACATGAAGTATGCGTTGTTAATGGCGTGTAACGTACAAAAGTGTATTTCAAACGTGATCAAAATCAATCTAGCTTATTCCTGTCACATTTTCTTGAAGTGCCTGTTTTCCATTTAATTACACAAAGCTAAAATATATCATCTTGTTAATTGTCATTTCTTTTTAAAATGCCTTTAGCTCTCAGGAAAGTTAGTATAGGATGAACAAGAGTTACAGCTACTATGATTGTCATGAGGGATCTCACCTGCAAAGAAAATAAAATATTACGGTATGAAAAGAAAGTTTAAACAGCGATGGTGAACAATTTCACCAATATCATCAAATCTAATCATCACCTCTGATCTTAATTCATTCAACAAAATAAATAAAGAATTACGACACAATGCAATATATTATAAAACTTTTTTTTAAATAATTGACATGTAACATTTTAACCTTGTAAAATGAAATGTTCTTGTTGCTATGAAATACAGATAAAACTAACAATGACTCTGGGTCTAAATTGTTATTTTATAGTGGGACAGTATAATGCATTTGTTAGCTTCTTATATTGTCAGAACCTACTTGCTATTGTAATGATAAGCATGATCCACGCGGGTGCTGATGTTCTTTGTGTCAATCACCAGTCGGGTGTAACCAAAGTCTATAAAATTTCTATTTATCTCTTCTCCTCCAAGCACTCATGATCAGTATGAACGAGTGATGAGGTTGGCTCTAAGTCAATGTGTATGTGTGGAGTTACCCGTCTACATTTACACTGTTGTTTGTTAGAGCTAACACAATAAAACTCCAATTAGGTATAAAGCAACATCAACATCAATACACCTAAATACAACTTGTTCTCGTCATGATTTAGTTGAAAATTTGTTCGCTTAGAGCTAAACAACAATCACTCACTCACTTTGCTTTTTTTGACATCTTGCTGTAAAGATCTTTATAAAACGTAAGAGTTCTTGAACAGCATACAAGTTTTATTTGTTCAGTGGACACTTAGTTCCAGTAAGTTGAATATTTTATTTCTGTATTTAATCAATCCAGATTAATATGATATTTCATTTACATTCTTATTTCTAAATTTTACACTTTTTTGAGGCCATCTTGGTCGTGATCACATGGTAGTTAGATTTACAACTGAAGTTGTGAGTTCGAACCCCATTAATGGTGATGTGTACTAGATACAACATTATGTGATCAAGCTTGTCAGTGACTTGCGACAGGTTGGTTGGTTTCTCCGGGTACTCCGGTTTCCTCCACCAACAAAAGTGACCGCCACGATATAACTGAAAGATTGCTGAAAGTGGCGATAAGCATCATAAACCAAACCAAACTAAACCTACATAGTTTTTGGTTATGCCCTCATAACTTTTTACCTATGCGCCCATAATGTTTTTAGTTAATCGCTCATAATTTTCTTAGTTACGATTTCAGCTTTAGATATTCGCCCATAATGTTTTTAGTTAATCGCTCATAATTTTCTTAGTTACGATTTCAGCTTTAGATATTCTCCCATAATGTTTTTAGTTAATCGCTCATAATTTTCTTAGTTACGATTTCAGCTTTAGATATGCGCCCATAATGTTTTTAGTTAATCGCTCATAATTTTCCTAGTTACGCTCTCAGCTTTAGCTATGCGCTCATAATGTGTTAAGTAAGCGTTCATAATTTTCTTTGTTACGCTCTTAGACAATAAATCTCATATAAAAAGACATCATACCTATATTGTTTTTATACTGCTATACTACATTTTTTTCCCTCATTGTTTTCTATATAAAAAAAAAATTATTAAAATTCGTATTTCCCGTCATGGGCCCCATTTAAAAAATGCTTTATACAGGACATTGTCCAGTATTAAGCAAAAGTTCCAAAAAGGGGCGTGGCCTAAATGCTTTATACAGGACATTGTCCAGTATAAAGCAAAAGTTTATACGACCCCCTTTATCAATGCTGTAAAGTTACCAATTGCAGTATAATCAGCTTTAACTATGCGCTCATAATATGTTAGACGCTCATCATTTTCTTAGTTATAGTCTCATCATTAGCTATGCACTGAATTGATCGTTTTTGTATTTAATTAATTCAGCTTGATTGATTGATTGATGTTTTGATGCTTTAGCGTCACTTTCAGCAATATTTCAGATTCATTAATTCAGATAATATTTCTAATACTTTTAAACCTTACATAAAAGGGACCCGGGTGGCTCAATGAGTTAGGTAGTTGGATTACCTAACAACTCATACAAGCCTATCACCAATACGGCATGGGTTCGCGCCCGGCTTCATAAATTACAAAAAAAAAACGGTGCACTCGACTCACAGCCGCAAGTGATAAAGTTCATCAGCTGCTTGCCCATGGTCGGTGGTTCTCTCCGGGTACTCCGGCTTCTTTTACCACTAAAACTTGTCCCTATGATATAGCTGAAATATTGCTGAAAGTGGCGTTAAACAACAAACATCAAATCAAACCATCAAATCTTTATAGTATCCTAATATTTCTATATCTTACAAAGATCTGAGCTGTTGGTGATTGGTTAGACCATGTAAAGATACCTATTTGTATCGTCGACGTTACTCCACCAACAGACATTCCTAAAGGGTATATCACGTTTGCGTGTTTGTGTGGGTATCTAAATAAAAAGTACAAAAAATGGAGACGTGCATATAAATGAACATAGAAAAGTGTTTTGTTTTACTGTATCAAGAAAAGTTAAAGCTTAAAACGGGACTGAACATTGATTGTTTTTCGAATCTGACAAAAAAGAAGCAAAACAAAACAAAACAAGCTAGGGCCGTTTGACTGTGTCACACAGAATAAAAGTTTAAAACGAGGCTGTCTTTTGTGGATGTTTTTCATGTCATTAGACCATAAGCTTTCAACACATATAATGACAATGGTACTTCCATAGTGTTATTTGTCAGTTGAAATTTATTTTATAAAAAGATCGAAGGTTAGGGCCCATAAAGCAAGCTTAACCATGCAAAGTGAAGCCAAGATATTCAAGAGCGCTCAGAAGTATGTGTGTTATTGAATTTCCATCTGTTTATACTATTTTCCAAGCGGTGTTTTCAACTGTTTTGACAATGGAGTATTGTTTTTGATTTTGTTTTTATTTCATTATTAATAAGAAACCTCTGGTGATTGTATTGGACTTGATTCTGAGTTCCACTCTCACCTTAAGCTGTAGGTGAAAAATTGTGTAAGAGACTTACAAAATGCTTTGTGGATTTCTATGGTTACTTTTGCTACCTCCGTCAATAAAAGCTATGGAAACGACGAAATAGCTAAAATAGTGTTTGAAAATAAATGCAATATCTAATCGTAGTCCATTGGTTTACTTATTTGACTTCCCAATCGTTTAACTTTGAGCACGCCCCTGGAAGGTTATTCCAGAAAAGCATAATTTATAACATACTTCAGTACAAAATTATTAAAAATTTAAATTAAAAAAAGTGCATTTCATTAAAGGACAAATGACACGATTTTTAAATTTTTCACAAAACTTAGTGAAATACTTTCAAAATGCTGTAAAAATAATTTCTTTTTCACTTTCATGTGATTAACGATACGTACAAAGGGATAAACACCCCTTGTATCGCCCTTTCTGCTGACCTAAAAATTATGCAGATTTTGAGTGCGATAACGAGGTTGAACCACTCGTGACGTCACATGCGCCAGTCATCCATTTATAAATCAGCTGATCAATATCGATACGAAATTTCCATAACAAAGCCGTGATTAGCAAACCAAAACAAACATCCACGTGGGTGAAATAACAAGAAGTTTCAAATGGTGTCCTGAATGGAATTAATTGAGAAGTATTTGTAAGTTCAATTGTCATTTATTTATTTGTTTTTTCTCTGTAAAAGACAAAAATTCAAAAGTGTAACCAAATATTTATGATTGTGCCCCTAATTAGAAAATTAAAGCAGTGATCAATAAACATGTCACTTGTTTGATTACTGCCCAAGGCTAAAATATGAGATACGGGGTACGATATCATCGTCAGAACAACCTGTTTTTCATTCAATCGCGTTTTTTCTTTTCGATTATTGTCAACAAATAAACAAAACCTTACCAGTCGGTGTTTATCAGTCTGTCCTGAGCTTGGGAACTTTCATCGATATCGGAGTCTTCTGATGTTGAATGTTCTCTTTCCTGTTGACTTTCATCATTATTCAGGGATTTAGCCAGGATTTTGAGACCAGTGGTCACTTTTGCGGAACATTTTGTTTTTCTAATTAAGAATAAACAAGAATGTAATGAGCTTAGTTTTAAAATCAGTTACTTTGCCTTATTTATTGGTTAGTATAATGGAGATTGAAAAGCTATGGAAACCTCCTAGGATGTGAACATACTCTGCAAATTAGCAACCAACTGATAAAATATAACATTGGCACTATTTTGATCTAATCTAATACCACACAAATTGAAATCCCCCTTTTTTTTTAATATTACTGTACTTTGGTTTAATACCACACAAATTGTTATAACCCCCTCCCCACCCTTTTTGAAATGTGCTTTGGTCTAGTACCACAACAGTTGTAATAACTCGTATTTGCGTAGTCTTCAGCAGAAAAAATATGTATCTGACAATTTGTCCAACTTCTCTGTGTAGGTAATGAATATACAAATGTATAGAACATACGTCAAAAACTGAAGCAAGTTGTAAAATAAATAATTATTTCTCAGATCTCATAATCAAAATGTAACAATTGGAATAAAAATAAAAAGACTGTAGTAAAGTTTTTTTTTTAATTGCAGACAGTGTCTGTCCACCGTGTCCAATGCCACATTCGGGGACGGAGAAATATATCCAGCGGAACACTGTGATCATTAAGGAAGATATTGAACCCATTTTGCATGGGCAAGTTGTCCTGGAAATAGTCAAACACTCAAACACAATGTGGGGACGGTCCTCAAAATCGGAATTCACCGGTATTTTCTGTACGACTACGCCTTACATGCAGCACTACACAGTGATCACTGTTGTCATATAGTGTGTCCAAAACGAGGGCAATAATGATTTATTGTTATTACGGCAGCATAATGTGTCAATAACCGTTTTCGGCACAAACTTACGATGTGTCGTATGGGGATAGATAAGTCCCTGTAGCCAGTAAGGGGGGACAGAGATCAACTTTGGAAAAACGGTAAAATTATTACAGCTGTTCTACCCTTTTAACGTTCACAATGGTTTACATTTCGTATTTAAACAACATCCTGTTATGTTTATTCCCTTTCCAACACGATAAGACACACTGAAGTTGTGTGTTAATTGTTTTATTTACAACAATTTTCAGTTAGTTATTTGTCAAAAAAATAGGAGCATATTATGTTACACTGCGTTTCTTTTTCCCTTCAGTAATATGAAACCACAATTTAAACAAAAAATGTTATGTCATTTCTTATCCAATTTCAATAAAATTGTCACCAATATCATTTAGTTTTATTGTTTATTTGGACATAATCTGCAGTTTTAAAGAATCAGCAAGGTAAATTTTAATGTTATAGTTAATACTTAGGTATATGGAATTAAATTCTGATATGAATATATTAAATACATGGGCTGAGACATGGTTGGTAAAATTTAACCCACAAAAACAGAATTTGTCATCTTTAGTAATAATAAAAAAAATAGACCAATTAAACATTCTTTTTAATGGTGAGAATATTAAACAGGTAGAATATCATACTCATTTAGGTGTTTGTCTTTCTAGTAACTGTAAATGGTGTTATCATATTAACAACACATGCCAAAGGGCGACCAAACGAATACACATTTTACGAAAACTTAAATACTTATTAAGTAGATCCCATTTGAGCAAGATTTATAAAACATATATTTTACCAATATTAGAGTATGGTTGTGCACTATGGGATGACTGTTGTATTCGTGATACTCAAAAATTAGAATGTTTGCAACTTGAAGCAGCAAGGATTGAAGACTTGAATACTTTATTGTTCAAATCAGTGCATAAATTTATTCGACAAACTTGTAGATTTAATAATTAATAATTCCCAACCCTGATATTATCTCAACACAATTTGCTAGTTTTTACCCCATCCCCTTTTTCTGTTAAATAATAAAACAATATTTAATATGTATACTTAGTTTGACATTATTTTGTTTAATTTACTAATTATAATTGATATAGCCTGTACATTTGCTGTCATTTGATTTGTTTTATTTATGCTATTAATGTATTTGTATGGAGAGGGACTAGTAAGTTGTAAAAACTTGTTCCCAATCCAATTGTATATATATTGACAATAAAATCATTATAAAGTATATGGAATTGTGACACAAAAAATTAAAGTTTGTGATTAAACCTTTGATCATTTTAAAACTGCACCTAACATATGTCCAAATAAACAGTAAAACTGTACATGTATAATATTCTGTGTTTAATGGTAAGAATACACATAACAGGATGTAGCTTAAATACTAAATGTAAACCATTGTGAACGTTAAAAGGGTAGAACAGCTGCAATAAATTTACCATTTTTTGCAAATTTGATCTCTGTCCCCTCTTACTGGCTACACGAACTTCTCTGTCCCCATACGTCACGTCGTAATTTTGTGCCGAAAAAGATTATTGACACATTATGCTGCCGTAATGAATATAAATCATTATTGCCCCCGTTTTGGAGACACTATATGACAACAGTGACCACTGTGTAGTGCTGCATGTAAGGTGTAATCGTACAGAAAACACCGGTGAAATTCCGATTTTGAGGACCGTCCCCACATTGTGTTTGAGTGTTTGACTCTTTCCAGGACAACTTGCGCATGCAAAATAGGTTCAATATCTTCCTGAATGATCACAGTGTTCCGCTGGATATATTTTTACACTTACCCAATTACTGAACTCAAGAAATTTGCAAAATTATACCAACTAACCTCGTTCTCGTCGCTTCGGATCTTTGTCCCCGGACTATGTTCATCTCCGTCCCCGAATGTGGCATTGGACACGGTGCTGTCTGTTCTATAAATAGAACGTAATTGTTACCTGGATGCTGATCGATAAAAAAAAACTTGTGCGTCCTCGTGCAGTGCATGGCCAACCTTGGCATATATGAGAACTAAGATTTCATTTCACAGAAATGAGAATAAATACATCAAAAGTTTGTTTGGTTAAAAGTAGCTTCGGTGGATTTCGAACTCCTGTTGATCCACAGGCGCTTGTGTAGAGTCAAACATATGCTCGTTATGTACCTAAAATATATGCCTGTGGTTGATCGCGCCATTTTTATTTTTTAAGTTTCTGACTTTTCGAGAAAACCACTTTCAAAATACTAAGTAATGGATAATATTTCAGTAAACATGATGTCGACATTTTCATAAATGAAACGTGGCAAAAAAAGTTCGTTGTGGCGGACATTGTGACGATTATTGTACAATGAATGACGATTACAATCAATCAATATATATTTTGACCGCGACTTTCTCAAAATGACGATTACAAAAATATGTCCATTTAGAATACATACTGTGGCATTTTGAGTACATGCCATAAACAAAAATCATTATCGTTGATTGAATTCTTTGTCGGGATCATTATCATTACCAGGTAAATCAAGCCAGGTGTCCGGGAGATCAAATATTAGGCAATCAAAACACAAATTCTATAATCCGTTGATTGGCTTGTAAAATGTAATAAAATTGTCATTGTAGTGACTAGGCCAAATTAGCTTTAATCAGCAAATGAAAAAGAAGAATGGATTGTTACAAACATTTTTCTACGATTTTTTTTTTATTTTGAAAATTCAAGTGAAGAATTGGGTACGGGAATACTCGTAACTTTCGGAAATCAATCGTCAATGACGAAAGTGGCGAGCGCTAGCTAAATCACTGAATATAATGGCTCTAACTGATACGGATGTATGTCTAAATCACCAACATTATCGGAGATATTACTGTCATCACTGTCCATGATATTTATCGGCTGTTTACTGTCTCACCTTCGATCGCTCAACTGATCGTTTATCATGGAAGCCATCCTTTGGCGCATGTGACGTCACGTAATCACGTGACCACTCAGCTCATTAAAATGTAGAGGTCACAGATCGCGGAAATATCAAAAGGTAATAATCAATAAAATGGGCGTCCTAGGGTGTTATTTTCAATTAAGACAATGTTTATAGTTTATTTAATGACCAAATCAAACAAAATCGAGAATTTTATTTTTTGTGTCATTAGTCCTTTAATGTAATTACTGACTTGAGAAGCCACCATATTATGTTCCGTAGTTATTTTCCTTTTATACTTACACTGAATCTACGAAAGACATATTGGAGTTGAAGAGAAGCCTCCATATAATATTGCGTAATTATCTCCCCTTGATATTTACACTGAAACTAGGAAGTACATATTAGAGCTGAAGAGAAGCCATCATATAATATTCTGTAATTATTTTCCCTTGATACTTACACTGGAACTACGAAGTACACATTAGAGCTGAAGAGAAGCCATTATATAATATTCCGTAATTATCTCCCCTTGATATTTACACTGAAACTATGAAGTACATATTAGAGCTGAAGAAAAGCCAACATATAATATTCCACAGTGATCTCCCCTTAATACTTACACTGAAACTACGAAAGACATATTAGAGCTGAAGAGAAACGACCGGAAAACAGTCAACACGGCAAACTCTGTATAGAAAACAGCCTCCGACTTGAAGAAGGATAAAACATTTAAGACCAAGGCTAATAGGCTTGCTATAGACATCGGTAGAATGTTTGGCATCAGCCTCCTCTCTGTTGATTTGTTTCTGTCTTATAGAAATGCAAATACATTTTATGTAACGTGACTATAAACATATTATTTATTCTTTAATATGTGCAGGTTGATTCTTCCACCAATAAAACTGACCGCCACGATATAGCTGAAATAGTTTTGAAAATGGCGTTAAATACCGTAAATCTAACCATAACCCTTTATTATATACTATACATCCATGTAAACAATTTTAGTACATAGCAATTAAAAAAAAATAGTTATTAACTTTTGTGTTACCTCAATGCTATCTCCATGAAAATGTACAGATAGATCGTTGTTTATCATTTTGTACTTTTTCTTTTGGTCATTGTGTTGTCTGTCCTTCGTCGATTTACGGATTCTGATTACCTCTCTGGTGTCTTAATCTCTTCAAATGTTAGTTACTTCTCATAAAACAGCTTTAAGCCCTCCACCCAGGTAAAGTGAGTGGTCATGTATGTGTATGTTTGTGGTATCGTTACTAAGCCAGGTAAAGTGAGTGGTCATGTATTTGTATGTTAGGGGTATCGTTACTAAGCCAGGTAAAGTGAGTGGTCATGTATTTGTATGTTAGGGGTATCGTTACTAAGCCAGGTAAAGTGAGTGGTCATGTATTTGTATGTTAGGGGTATC
>MJUT01006172.1:214176-227895 GCA_002080005.1 Gigantidas platifrons | reverse complement strand
CCCCAAGATTTTGACTTGCAACTCGGCTGTTGCATCTCTGATGCTTCACTTGATTTTTAACTCACCTGACCCAAAGGGTCATGTGAGCTTTTGTCATCACTTTGCGTCCGTCAGCGTTGTCGTCCGCGTCTGTAAACTTTTCATACTTTCATCTTCTTCTTTGAAACTACTGAACAGATTTGGACCAAACTTGACAGAAATGTTCATTGGGAGGTCCTCTACCAAATTTGTTATTTTGGTTATCGGAAAACCAACATGGGCGCCAGGGCCAATAATGTGTTCTGATTGGTTGAAACTTTGAAAATCTTCTTGTCAGAAACTACTCAGCCGATGGAATTGTAACATTATAGAAATGGTGACTGGATGGTCCTCTACTAAATTTGTTATTTTTGTGCCGATCGCATATCTAAGGTGGCTGCCATGACTCGACTTAGTTTTAACATTGGACCCTATAGGAAAAATGTTTAAAAAGTTTTTCCTCTGAAAGCAGTAAGTCAATTTAAAGCAAACATGGCATGAATGGTCCTTAGGTGGTCAACTTTCAAAGGAATGTCATGTGACCCTGACCTCCATCCAAGATGGCCACCATCAGCGAACATAGTTTTAACATAGGACCCTATGGGGGAAATGTTTAAAAAAAAATTTCCTCTGAAACCAGTACGTCAATTTAAAGCAAACATGGCATGAATGGTCCTTAGGTGGTCAACTTTCAAAATAATGTCATGTGACCCCGATCTCCATCCAAGATGGCTGCCATCAGTGAACATAGTTTTAACATAGGACCCTATGGGAAATATGTTTAAATTTTGTTCCCTCTGAAACCAGTAAGCCAATTTAAAGCAAACATGGCATGAATGGTCCTTAAATGGTCAACTTTCAAAATTATATCCAGTGACCCAGACCTCCATCCAAGATGGCCACCATCAGCGGAAATAGTTTTAACATAGGACCCTATGGGAAAAAATGTTTTAAAATCTTCTCCTCTGAAACCAGTAAACCAATATAGCAAACATGTCATCGATGGTCCTTCGGTGGTCAACTTCCAAAATTGTGTTCAGTGACCCCAATCTCGGTCTAAAATGGCCGCCGTCAGCGGCCATAGTTTTAACATAGGACCCAATGGGAAAATTGTTCAAAAGTCTTCTCCTCTGAAACCAGTCAGCCAATTTAAAGCAAACATGGCATGGATGTTCCTTGGGTAGTATATACTTTCAAAATTGTGTCCGGTGACCACAACCTTCATCCAAGATGGCTGCCATGAGCAGACATAGTTTTAACATAGAACCCTATGGGATTTGAATAGTAACTTAGATGTATTCGGCATGCAGACATTTTTAAGAGGACTTATTTATATCAGGTGAGCGATACAGGCTCACCTGAGCCTCTAGTTTGAGTTATTCCCCCTTTTTGAAAGATGCAATTTCTCAATAATTATGTAAATTGCTTGCAGTTTAATATCAGATACGAAAAAGTCGAGCGTCCAGCACCCTTGGGCGGTGCTCTTGTTTAATTTATTGGAAAGACTAAGAGTACAATCAAATTGTTTGATTTAAATAAGAAATTTTGGAAATGGAACCATTGGGAAAATCAGAGTTCATACCTGACTTAAAATTGACTGAATTTGTACATGCCTTATAACAAAAGAAACACTGCTTAGTAATGTTAAATGAATAACAGCAATAAAAAAGGCTTTCCTTAACATTTTAATGTTTTCCAGATCTTGATATTTTCTGTCAATTCACATTCTGTTACTTTTCCATTCCTTTGTCTTATTAGATAATAACTATCATTTAATTTTATTTCAGAATCTATGAAATACAACACAACAGTCATGCCTATACCTCTGTTACAGATTTACTAACGTCTATGAATCCTAAATTTGTTAAATACCTGTCAAGTTCTATTAAAGATGTGATGAAGAAAGAAGGATTTTCTGATCGCTTCATAGACGAGTTAGTCATGGGTGCCATGAGAACAAACTATGGTCAGACTACAGACGTTCCTGGTTTTGTTGGTAGGTATATATGAATTAGTCTTGGTTGTCATGAGAACAAACAACATGACTAGACTACAGACATTCCTGGTATTGTTGGGACATGTAGGCAAGAAAATGCAATGAGTAAGTCATAGTTGCATGATTGAGAACAAATTATGGTGAGACAACAGACAAATCTAATTAAAGTTAGATGTTTGCTGCATCTTTCTTAATTTTTCCTTCTTTGGCAATATATATTAACATCTAAAGTCATCCTGTATGGGGGTTACATCAGTGTTCATATTTTTGTTTATTTCCCCCTAGCAACAGACTTCGCATATGCGTATGATGTGTGAAATTCAAGTCCTGACTTGAGACAGGCACAAATATGTTGTAAAAGTAACTTGTTATCTCTTTTGTTTGTTGCACAATTATGTACATGTATGAAAATAATTCATTTGCAATATAAACAAAGATGTCTTATGAACTATAAATAGATCAAACCATGTGGACCTTAACTTACAAGTGTAACTTATGAAAATAATTTTTGTCTTTATACCAAATACTATTTCTTTTGAATACAAATGTAACATGGACAGATTTTAAAGGATTTATGAACTTTATTTAAAGGTGCTGTTTCTATGGCTGGGGTTGAAGATGGACTGTGGTCAGTTAAAGGTGGAAATAAAAAAATACCAGAACTTCTCGTCAAACAAGCAAAAGCTAATCTTATTGAAGGGGAAGTAACTATTGTTAGAATGGTAGACGAAGACGAGCCTACCTATGAAATTGATTATAAGTGTAAAAATTGTGATAATAAAAATGAAATCAAGACAAGAGAATATGACATCGTTGTCGTGGCAACCCCTTTACATCAAGATATGAATAAAATTAAATTTGAAGGATTTCCAACACCAATCAAAAATTTTCCACAGAAATTTCATAAATTAACAGCGACAATGATTAAAGGAGTTCCTAATGACACACATTTTGGTATAGGTACTCCAGACGGTTTTCCTAGTGAACTATTAACCTCTAATGCAGATGTTTATTTTAATTCTATAGCAAGAAAAATGCCAGTAACTGGTGAAGAAGGACATTCTATTTATAGAGTTTTTTCTAATACACCTCTTAGTAAAGAAAACATTAACACTTATTTTAAATCAGAAGATGATTTAAGGATGGTGACTTGGTCAGCGTACCCAGAATATGATTTTAAGCCGGACAGTTTACCTCCCTTTGTATTACACGATAAAGTATATTACGTCAATGCAATAGAATTAGCAGCCTCAGCGATGGAAATGAGTGCTTTAAGTGCAAAAAACATAGCATTACTAGCCTATAATCATTGGACAGGAAATCTGGATAAAATAGATGAACCATACGAACCTGTTAGTGGAAAAGACAAGACAGAATTGTAATACTTTTGTAGAATTGTACATTTATTTTCTTGAATTGGTGCAATGTATTACAGTTGTTCTTATGTTTTTTATCCATTGTTTTTTTTTCTTTGAAGATATTGTTTTGTTAATTAGTTTTGTAAGGGTGCTTATTTTGGTGTATTTGAAATAATTTTCTGACCAAGTTTATTAACTACTATTATTACATACTTAGTTAAAATAAAGGCATTTTTGTATGGCCAATATGACCGGAAGTAAACTGTCCATATTTTCACACCCCGGGAAAATAACCAGTTATTAGGTTCCCCTCGTGCGCTTCAGACAAAATAAAGAACTTCCGGTGTTTACGTCTGCAGATGTCGGAAGTATATAATAAATAGTTTAATACATGGGCATTTCCATATTGGCCTGGTTATCATCCCTCGACCCATATTGGACCTCGACTTCGTCTCAGGCCAATATGGGTGTCTCGGGATGATAACCAGGCCAATATAGAAATGCCCATGTGTTAATCTATATTTATTCATTTAATAAAATAATATGAATTCAAATGAATGTTAAATTTTATTTTACATGTTAAACATTTGATTTTATGCATATTTTGGATTAAATGTGCACATGCAAATAATATTTTCAAGAGGATGTAAAAAGTGAATTTAAATCTTGTAACTGGAAAAGTTTGAAATTAAAACTAAAAAGTCATAGAAAATAATTGTACAGTTATCATCCAGAAGATAAGTTTTGTTTTTTTACTTTATTTATTTTTACTCATTTCACATTTCTAGAGTTATTTCCCTTTGCTGAAAAGCCTCAATAATGTATATTACTGGTAATAGACATTGATAGTATTTGACATTCCATCCAAGTTTAGGCCGGTTTAAATATACAATATATTTTTATGTACATTGTCGAAAAGTATCAAATTGATTTGTAGGAGCATCAGAAACAGGTGGAAAAGGTAGCCTTTGTAGTACATTTAAGTTACAGTCAAACCTGGGCACCACTATATAATAAATCACTGTCTATAATGGGCAGCCTCATTTTCTCATTAATGAATAATGTATATAATTTTAAAATGTATACAGTGTAACTGCTGATAAAGGTCAGGTTTCCTTCAGTGACCTTTATATACATGTTTGATAGTACATGTGTGTAGAGAATATGTATTAGTTATAATAATTGGCATTGATGCACCTCATCAAATATAATATGCTTGTCATACCCATTCTGGTATATTGTTGCATATACATTTTCCTGAAATCTAAGGATGTACATTGTACATTTTGTGTTGCTTTTGTTAATATGTGACATGATAATATAGACATGGTTTTAATTGTGTCCCTGTATAAAACAATATTATGGGATATCAATTTACTTTATATGTAGTACATTTAATAACTTTGAACAGGTTACAAAATAAAATTGGGGCTGTCATGGTGGTGATCGTATGGTAGTTGGATTTACAACTACAATGTACCTACGAAATCAGTGCCTATCACCACTAAAGTTGTGAGTTTGAATCCTGCTCATAGCAAGGTGGACTTGATTCAAAAATATGTGATAAAGTTTGTCAGTGACTTACGCAGGACAGTGGTTTTCACCAGGTACTAGTAAAACAGACCACCACATTACAACTGAAAATGGCTTTAAACACCATAACCCTACAAAATAAAATTGATATCCTATGACAATGTTTGTGTATTTTGCAACAATTCAATTTGGATGCTGTAAGTTGAAGTATACTTTTGAAAGTCAAAGATGAGATGTAATTGTTTGCTGGAAGAACGTCCTGTATGGGTGAAATATTACATTGATACTGCTCCTTCCTCCTGTAGTCCTAGACATACATTACATAAAGGAGAATTGGTAGTGAGTGAGTGATTGTTGTTTAACACCAACTCAGCAACTTTTCAGCTATATCATGGCAAGAAAAAAGTCAATGAAATGATGATGAGATCCACTTTGTACTAGACCAACAAGCTTAGTTGGATTTTTATAATGCTAGCTCACTGAAGGAACAGTCAGCAGATAGACAATTCGCCCTACTCAGACACCTTATTCGAGCCATTAAAGGAGATTTGGCTATTACTGGCCAGTCTATGATTTTATGTGTACTTTATTTGTGAGATGTCTGATATGGGCTGTTATTTCAATAAAAATCTAAATCATCAGGATGATTTTGTGCACATGGGCAATTCATAATCTTTTTTTTTGTTACCATTCGTTTATTGTTTATAGATGCTAAACATGTTCAAAACTGGACACAGTCCATGGATGTATAATACAAAAACAATGCCAAAGTTGCCCCACTTTTTTTAGAAATTGCTTCATTAAAATTCACAAAAAATTTAATCATCTTTCATTTGGTTATCTCTAATTTTATTTTTTGTTAGTAGTGGTCAAGAGCCATATCCATGAAATAATGTAAAGGTAACCAGAAAACCAATGACCTGCTAGTGTAACTGACAAATAATGTAAAGGTAACCAGAAAACCAATGACCTGCTAGTGTAACTGACAAATAATGTAAAGGTAACCAGAAAATCAATGACCTGCTAGTGTAACTGACAAATAATGTAAAGGTAACCAGAAAACCAATGACCTGCTAGTGTAACTGACAAATAATGTAAAGGTAACCAGAAAACCAATGACCTGCTAGTATAACTGACAAATAATGTAAAGGTAACCAGAAAACCAATGACCTGCTAGTGTAACTGACAAATAATGTAAAGGTAACCAGAAAACCAATGACCTGCTAGTATAACTGACAAATTTATCACAGAAAATTATCATGTCCACCTCATCATCATGCGTGAAAGTCAAATGTAAAAACTTTGATGGTAATTATAGGCACTGATTGTATCAATAAATGTAAAAATCAACTACAATACGATCACAGCCATGATATCCCCATCACTGCTCTGTCCTTGTGATTGCAGATAGATTGTAAATCCAACTGCCGTGCAATTGCGATATATGTAGGTCCATGCTCGATGCCCACTCATGTTTTATTTGACATTCATTATGTTTTTGTATGCTTAATTAGATAACAAAGTATATTAAACTTAAATCCCCTTAGATAATGTTACATTATAAGAGGCCATCGTGGTCATGATCGTATGGTAGTTGGATTTATAACTACCTGTGCAATCAGTGCCTATCACCACTAATATTGTGAATTTGAATCCCTATCAGGCGAGGTGTACTGGATGCAACATTATGTGATCAAGTTTGTCAGTCACTTGCTGCAGGTCAGTGGTTTTCTCTAGGTACTCCGGTTTCCTCCACCAATAAAACTGACTGCAAGGATATAACTGAAATATTGTTGAAAATGGCATTAAACACCATAACCCTAATCCTAACCCCTATCATCACTAAATTGGTGAGTTTGACTCTGTTTGAACATATCTTGGACTCACTTTTCAATTCACAAACCTAGTTTTTTTTGTGATCACATTTATTGTGTTGTGTCACATCAGATCAAGCCATACTTAAAATGAAATAGTCATTAAATTAGGTTTTCAGAGTTGATAGATTTATGAAATTAACTTATTCCTAATTTTGATCATGCTAATATAAATATGATACATGTGTAAATGGAATAATGTATTGTTTTATAGGGTTATGATTTCTTGTTTGTTTTTAATATAGAGGCATTAGAGCTGCATTTTTTTTTATTATGGTAAATTTATGGAATTGTTAATTTCAGTAATAAAATTTGTGACAGAATAAATGTGTTGATATCATTTTTAGCTCACCTTGCCAAAGGCAATGTGAGCTTTTGCCATCACTTGGCGTCCGTCGTCTGTCGTCCGTTAACTTTTCACATTTTAATCTTCTCCTCTGAAACCCCTCAGCCATATGAACTGAAACTTGGTAGGAAGCATCTATGGAAGGTCCTCTATATGATTGTATGCTTTCTGAAAAAAGCTTTTTTGTGTGGAAAGGGAGATAACTCTAATTTAAATATAGATACTATGAATTGAATTGCAGATTAATATGCCTCTAAAACCCCTCAGCCAAATGAACTGAAACTTGATAGGAAGCATCTATGGAAGGCCCTCTATAAAGATTGCTCATTTCGTCCCGATCCGTTAACAAACATGGCCGCCACAGGCGATTCTTGTTTCTGATTGGCTGTTTTTTAGATTCTTCTGCTATGAAACCGTTCGGCAAAATGAACCGAAACTTGGTAGGAAGCATCTATGGATGGTCCTCTGTTGCAATTTCGTCTTGATCCGTTAACAAACATGGCCGCCACAGACAATTCTTGTTTCTGATTGGTTGATTTCTAAAAAAATTTCTTCTCTGAAACCACTTGGCTAAATGAATCGAAACTTGGTAGGATGTATCTATGGGCGGTCCTCTATAAAGATTGCTCATTTCGTCCCGATCCATTAACAAGCATGACCGCCACAGGCAATTCTTGTTTCTGATTGGTCGATTTCTAAAAATCTTCTACTCTGAAACAGCTTGGCCAAATGGACCGAAACGTGGTAGGAATCATCTATGGAAGGTCCTCTATGGGAATTATTCCGTTTTGATCCATTATCAAAACATGGCCGTCGTAGGCAATTATTGTTTCTTATTGGTCGATTTCTAAAACAGCTTTTCCTCTGGAACTGCTTGGCCAAATGATATGAAACTTGGTAGGAAGCATCTATGGAAGGTCATCTATAGAGATTGGTCATTATGTTTTGATCTGTTAACAAACATGGCTGCCACAGGCAATTCTTGTTTTAGATTGGTCGATTTCTAAAAATCTTCTCTGAAGCTGCTTTGCCAAAATGAACCGAAATTTGGTGGGAAGCACTATGGAAGGTTCTGTATTAAGTTTCCTCAAAGCAGAATGAAAGGTGAGCGACACAGGCTCAGCCCACTGAGCCTCTAGTTGTAGAGCCTACGTTATAGAGTTTTACCCAGCCATGTATTTGCTAGAAGTCGGGGTATCTTGATGTAGTTGTAAAGCAAAATAATGTCCATTAGGACAACATTTCATAGATTTGTAATATGAAATGTAGTCCTAGTTTATGAAAGATTGTCCCTGTTGAGACAATATTCCACATGATATTTTGTCCCTGTTTGGACGACTCTTCATGGATATCCACTATGAAATTTAGTCTTTAAAAGGGAGATCATTTATGGACAAAATTTCATATATAAATTTTGTCCTTTCAAAGGAAATATTATATTCAAGTCATTAAGATGTTTTATTATACTTTTGAATACTTATTACAATAAAGTTTCTAAATGATTGAATGCAAATTTACGTACAAATAATGGAGGGTCAGGAGTATAAACACCTTTTGGATTATATGAGTGAAAAAAAGGACAGGAAGAACAGCATTTTTGAATATTACTAGATGTAACGATAAAAAATGTTGATTAATTTGTATGATATGATTACATTTCATTACTAAATACTTTTCGCATTCCATATTTTGTTGTATTTATTTCTATATTGAGCTGTTTAAGCTTGGTAACATTTAATATTCAGAATTTCTCAAATGGAATTTATTTAAAAGATTTCTTTGGTACATTTTCTCAATGGGTAAGTTTTCCATTTGTAGACATTATTTTACATGAAATATTGTCCATTGAATGAAATTGTTTTTATAGCAGATGGCAATATTTCATAGTGAAATATTGTCCCGGACAAAATTTCATAATAAAATTTAATGAAATTTTGTCCATGGACGATATTTCCTATGAAATTTTGTCTCATGGATACTATTTCATAGAGGACAATATTTTATGAGACTGTACATATTATCCATTCACATAAATTAACAGTTTCTAAGTAAAGCAATTTATTCAAACTTAGCCGGTGTTGGCTATCCTCTTTAAACCCTATAGTGTACTTGCTCCCAAAGACTTTTAAGTGTTTTGGCTTTCTAGTCTGTAGACTATGAAAGTTATTCCATTAATACGTCGTGTGCACTAAATTAGATGTCTACGATATTACTGCTGGTTGACTAATAGTCCCCATCCGCCCATTAGTCAGTACTCGTACACTCGCATAGTTTTTGTTTGCAGCTTACGGTCCATAAGTAATGAAATTGATTACAGCTTCTTCCCAGGCATAGGTAACTTTAGCTAAAAATCAACATGTTTATTACTATCACCGGGTCGATACCTTTGTTAGTGGACCATTAGTTTCCAATTGTATCATCCGCCCATTAGTCTGTGCTTCAGCACTAACATGGATATGTTTATGTTTACAAATTACATGTCACTTCCTAAATAAAGAAATAAGGTCAGCCTCGTCAGGCATATGTAGCCATAGCTGATGTTTGCTTCCTGAGACAAACACTTTGTGCGCACTAAATTATATTTCTACGTTTTTATTACTATCAATGGGTCGATACCTCTGTTGATGGACCATTAGTTCCCAATGGTATCATCCAACCATTAGTTAGTTGGTGCTTCGCCACTGACATATTTATGTTTTCAAATTATAGGTCAGTTTCTGATTAAAGAATTTACTAAAACAAAGGTCTACAAGTCTCGTCAGGCATGGGTGATTTTTGCTATCTTTCGGCCCTTTAAGGTGGTACCATACACTTCAGGTAAAATTTGATCTGCTCGTTTAATTTTCTTATTTTTTTTGGCAGTGTGTTTGAATATATCCACTGTAATAAATATCAAAATTTTAACAAATTCCAACCAACAGACTCAGAGCTATAAATTCACTAACCACATAGCAGCTTTTCTCTGTGGTTTTGATCACCGAGATGCTTGAAATCTGCATACAAACATTATATGATCAAAACGTTCAACTGATTTTAAAGAGTTATCTCCCTGTAGTTTATGGTACCCCCTTAATTGATTTGGCTTTCCAATCGTTTGTCTTTGATCGTACATGATGACACAACCATACTGGAAAATATTATGTTTTAATATTTATATATATATAATATAGAATAGAATAGAATATTTTATTAATCCAATTAAGGACCCTTACGGGTTTATAATTTCATACAATGATTACAATGAATAATATATATATTAGATAGTTAACCCATCCGTAAATATATAACGTATTCGCTATCTGTTCGTGTAAACATATCTAATGACTTATTTACCCATCTAGGAAATAGTCTCAAGATCATAAAACATTGTGATGATACTCTGTTTCTATGCATACTAGTAAAACATTAACCTTTACTTAAATAATCCATTCTAGTTGTTTATACGTAGCATAATAAATGACGTATTCCTTAGGACAAAAATGTGTCGCATAATCCCGGACACAAAATCAATTGTAACAAATGAAAGATTTATCTATAATGTCTCTTTTTTACGACCCTGATATAGTCGATTATTACTTTCTTCTATTAGGTGGTCTAAAAGAAAATAGGATGGGTTAAATCTACTTTTTCTCTAAATCTGAATGTACTTTTTATAGTATCATGTTTTCAACAACACCAAAAAAAAACACAACTTCCGGTAGCCTAGTTTTTTAATTTGTAAATGGAATGGCAACACAAATTAATCGTGTTGCTATAAATTCTACTAATTTTTTTAAAACTTTTTAATGGATTTTACTTTTGAAATAGATTAATTTCAGTTTGGATGGTCGTGAACAGATTTAGCGAGTATTTAGATAATTAATTTGAAAAAACAACATGGTAAATAAGATATCTAAATAGCGCATTATACCAATTGATACTTTGTGTATTTAGGCAATCATAATTCGGGAAAAATAAAATAAAAATCATAAGTCTTCAAACTCGAATAAACGTGTTATACAAATCGGAATAACGACTTCCGAAATTAGGGTGAGGGATTATGGTGTTTAACGTCACTTACAGTATTTTAGTTATATCGTCAGTTCTATTGGTGGAGAAAACGGAGTACCCGGAGAAAACCTCCGACCTGTCTCAAGTCAGTTTAATAAAAGAGCTCAACAGGTCGAAATAGAGACTTCCGAGATCGAATCTATATTTTCCTTTTATGGGGGGAGGGGGGTGTCATCGTAGCCAATAGCTTATGATAATTGGACTAATATACATACGCTAACAGTTCCTGACGCGTCGAGGTATATTATTACAAACTTAATACGACGAAGTTTGTCACCGACTTGTAGATGTTTTCTCCGACATTTCCGTTTCCCCCACCAATAAGTCTGTCTGACACGACATAAATGTAATATTGTTTTTAATGGCGTTAAATGCTTATTTTTCATAATATTTTTGTCTTTGATAGTTAAAAATAATATTAACTTGTACAGTACCTGTAAGTACAAAAATGTATTACTTTACCTATTTTGGGGGTCCTAAGCCATTAACTTTTAAACAGAGATATAACAAGAATTTTATTACTAATAAAGCCCACGAAATCAGTTTGTAAAACACCCAATTTGTCAACAGTTTGTTTTGTTAATACCAAACACTTTGGTCACGATAATATATTATTTGTTAATGACGGAAAACGAGAAACAAGTTAATGCGCGTGTTTATTGTTTTCAACACATGTACTTCGATGTTGTGATAAGTGAAGAATGTATATATCATTATCAATCGTTGTTAATTTCAAAGTATTTGCATGCCATAAATAGATTGTTTATATTGCGGATTTTAAAGTATACACATTATTGAAGGGTGTGGGATTATGGTAAAAACAACTTCCGGTAATGCTGCACCTTAGAAATAAACAAAATGTCTTTAACCTGGAAACAGCGTGGTATCTCCCAATAAACCCTTTCGGGGGAGGATTCTATGTGTAGCGGCTGACAAGGCGGGTCCTGTTTTCGAAACAAACCGCGTTGGTAAAGTCGTTCAAAGTATATAGAGGGAGTGTTAAATAATTCGGGGTATAAGCTTGTAACTCACATCAAAATGTAATGGTCCAGCAGTTTTGAAGATATAAGTTTTGTACTATTTTAGAGTAAATTTGAAGAGTGTAAAATGAAATTTGATATAAATACAATGATCATTGCAGCACTGTTTTTGTTTGTTTGTTTAATATATGCATCCTATGTATATATCATCAGCTACAAACTAGAATAGTCAATTGTATTTGATAAAACGGTTGTCGTATTTTTCTAAGCCTTATATTGCACTTTTACCCATATGAAGTAGAAATGGGGTGCTATTAACAAAGTCAATATCGACATATTCATGAACATTTGACACGGAATTGTCTCATCATTTTAATATTGATACGATAATTTAAATTAATTATTATTCAATCGGTGTTTGTTTTATCTATTTTTAACCTTTCCAGTAATATATATGACAGAAATCGGATATAGCTTTACCAATAACACATGTAAAGAATATTGGAAATCCGGACTTCACTAATACGTGTAAATAACGACCTTACAAGTATTACCTTTTTTTCAGTCATATATAAACGTTAGAGAATACCGATGGGGCAATCACAAATGGAGAATCCAGAGAAAGCTCCAACATAGGGTTACACAAGACGAAGACAAACAAAACAAAAACACAACACAAAATGTGTTGGACAATAGTATGCGTAAACAAATGTCTGGTGAAATACATTGAACAAGACATATACTAGCCTTGATCGTGGGCTGGTGATGGCCAGCACACAGATGTCACATGTTGTACGATTATGTTAACGTAATCTGTCTGACAGCACCCTTTTCTTAGAGTAGTATACGTTGATAGTGGGAACATTTGTATTCATCTGTTGATCATTAACACAAAAAATATAAACGGTAATATAATGCACCCGGTGTACATTTCTGTATTGAATTCCCTTACTCTTGACTACAAACACAGTTGGATGAAATGTTTCTAGATACCAAAGAAGTATTAAGTAGTCGTTCATCGAAGAAAGACAGACAGACATTACAATGACCAAGGATAAAAAAAGGAAAACAACAAAATGATCCACAAACTAACACTCGAAGAACTAAAGATTGTGTAGTATGAACCGATCAAAAACCGGGCGTGAACTCAGGTGTTCCGGAGAGGTAAGCAGTTCCTGTTCGACTAATAACACCCGTAGTGTTACTCATGTAAAAACAAAACATTTGTCACATGTGAAGCAGGAACTTCTAACCCTTCCGGGTAAATTCACCCCGGTTTTTAGTGCTCGATATTTTGTTTTCTATGTAATGTTTTGTAGATCGTTCTTTTGTCCTTTTTCTTTCGGCCATTATGTTGTCTGTCCTTCTGTCGATTTATGGCTTCTGATTACACCTTTGGTATCTTCAAGCTTTTCTTGATTTACGGCTTCTGATTACACCTTTGGTATCTTCAAGCTTTTCTTGGTTGATTTACGGATTCTGATTACACCTTTGGTATCTTCAAGCTTTTCTTGATTGATTTACGGCTTTTGATTACACCTTTGGTATCTTCAAGCTTTTCTTG
>MJUT01006172.1:158398-183432 GCA_002080005.1 Gigantidas platifrons | reverse complement strand
TTGTAGGGGCCCGGGTGGCTCAATGAGTTAGGTGGTTGTAGGAACCCGGGTGGCTCAATGAGTTAGGTAGTTGTAGGGGCCCGGGTGGCTCAATGAGTTAGGTAGTTGTAGGGGCCCGGGTGGCTCAATGAGTTAGGTAGTTGGATCTAACAACTCATACAAGCCTATCAGCAATACGGCGTGGGTTCGCGCCCGGCTTTGTAAATTACAAAAAATGTGCACCCGACTCGCAACCGCAAGTGATAAAGTTTACCAGTTGCTTGCCCAGAGTCGGTGGTACCCTCTGGGTACTCCGGCTTCTTCCACCACTAAATACTGATCACCATGATATAGCTGAAATATTGTTGAAAATGGCGTTAAAACACCAAAAAATCAAAAATCAACAAATTTCATAGTCTTTGATTTGACCCGAACCAACTATCTACAGCATTCGAAGCGAACATGCTAGTACACCATGAAGTTATCAACAAACTTTACAATAAAATTTTGAAAAGTAATGGTCGACAATATAAAAAACAACACTCCAGTCTTATGTCAAATTCCAAGCAGGGGCCGTCGTGGTCGTGATCGTATGGTAGTTGATTAACAGGTATAGGCCTATACCAGTGCAATCAGTGCCTATCACCATTAAAGTTGTGAGTTCGAACCCCGTTCATGGCGTGATATGCTCGATACAACCTTATGTCATAGTTTGTGACTGGCGACATGCAGGTCGCCAAGGTTTTCTCCGGATTCTCCGAATAACTCTGAAATATTGTTGAAAGTGACGTTAAACACCATAAACCAAACCAAATCATCAAAGCTCAAACTTCTAGACACGGAAACGGAAATGTTAGAATCAGATGGGAATATGAGAACCCCCTCATCTACATTCACGGGTCAAAACTATTTCCGCACTAAGATATTTCCATATATATTTCATATAAAACCATTTATTTTCAAAACAATCTCCTGTAGTCATTCCTTATCTGATTTTCATGAAATTTTCAGCATTAAATGCAGAAATATATATAGTTTCTTCTTCGTATAATATCAAATAATTTTATTTCTACTTTCCCTTAGGAATTGATTTTAAAAACAAAGTTCAATTTTTTTCACCAAATTTTACTATATAATCATATAAAATTGTGACGTCAAGAATTTACATTTGTGTTTAAATCATAAATGCTTGTAAATAAAAGTTCGAAAAAATTACATGAAGATACTACAATAAACTCTAATAATTCTACTATTAAAGGTGAAAATTTCATGAAAATCGGCAAAGGAATGACTTCATGAGAATGTTATGAAAATAAGTGGTTTTATATGAAATATATAGGAAAATATTTTAGTGTGGAAATACTTTTGACCTGTGACTGTATTCTGAACAATCCCCAAAATAGTGGTAATAAAGCGGTTAATTGAATCACACAGCCATTCTTTTGTCATTAGATATTAAAGATTCTAATTTCGGCTGGTGTGTAGGTTGAGGACACCTGAATACCAGGAAGAAGTCATCGACCTTCCACATAATAATGAGTAATTGAAATACTTTGTACTTTGAATTGCGCAAAATTTAAATTTAAAAAACCTTACACAGGTTAATAACACATATTAACACAAATTGAACAATTAAAATTCCACTGCTGCAAACACATGGCACAAATGAGTGTGTCACATTGAATTGAATGTAATAGAATTAAAGATAAGGTGTACTTAGTATCAGAAAAAAGACAACTGTTCTATGAAATAAAAAGAACACTCCGTAATTTTTCTGTTAAAAGAATGAGATTGTCGAAGACATTAAATAAGTGTCGTGTAAAAACAAGGGGAAAAGGGATGTGCATAGTGAAATTTTGAATGTGTCGAGAAATAAGAAGCCAATGTTTGAAATAAACGCTACGGTCAGATAAATCCGAAGGGTCAGTCAAGAATGTACAATCTAGAGACACAGACAATGCTGAGCACAAGACACAGAACGAAGACAAACAGAACAAAAAACAACAGCACAGAAAACGAAAACGATTGTAAAAATGGGGTCAGGGGTCAGGGGTCATAGTGCTTAACGCTACTTTCAACTATATATTCCTGCTATATAGTGGCGGTCATTTTTATTGGTGGAGGAAACCCGAGCACCCGGAGAAAACCACTGACCTGTGACAAGTCACTGACTAACATTATCACTGTAATGTTGTATCGAGTACACCTCACCATGGGTGAAATTCGAACTCACAATTTAGTGTTGATAGGTACTGATTGCACATATAGTTGTTAATCAAACTACCATACCATCACGAATATCCTTAACATGTATGCATTGGAACAATTAATTTCCAAACCAACGCGAATTTCATCATCCAGTAGTTCATTAATAGACCATATTTTATGTAATACTAATGAAAAGANTAAATTTCTCCAGTCATTTTAAAATTATTATTCATATTCGTGAATATCAGTAGACACGAATATGACTTTCTATATAACGTGGCATTATTTTCCTCATAACTACGACATTCTTATGTCAAAATTCTTCATTTTTTGTATTTCTGTTCATTATGTGGTACTTTATTGTTTTAAAATAAAAATTACTAAATTTCTCCAGCCATTTTAAAAATATTTTTCATATTCGTGAACTTGAATCCATATTCGCGGATATGACTCATATCCGGTATTAAGTCATACCGACAAAAAAGTGCCCTGTTGAAAATAACTGGTATAATGATCTAAATTAAAATTGGGTGGTAAGGGGGAGGGATTTAAAAAAAATTCCATATAATTTCGAATATCCGAATTGGTCGGTAGTGTGTTTGCAAAAGTACATGCGGTAATTACCGCGTATACTAAGAATAGATGTTAACCAATCAAAAGTGTAAATTAATTGATCATGCACTGACCGTGTGAATTTACACACATTTTTCGGCAACAGGTTTGCAAAGAAACATGACCACGGATGTTGAAATAGATGTTGACCAATCAGGAGTGCACATTAATGGATCATGCACTACTGACCCTGTGAAATAACCGAAATTTTACAGAAATTGCATCATATATAATTATACCAATAAACAATCCTGTGAAATGACCTAAATCTACAGAAATTGCATAATTAGAAATTGAATCATATATCTTTTACCAGTAAATAATCACACGAGGATTAAGAACATTCTTAACATGTAATCAAACAATAATATTTAATATATAAAAAAAAACACAATTTTTGTAACAAAAACCTAATATTTATATTGTTGACATAAATGATTTTATTGTTCCAAAAAAATAAATTAAATTATTTAGCTTTCCAATCTTTTGGGTCTTTGCGTACCCGAGGAACGTTATTCCAGAAAAGTGTCGCTTGAACTATAAATTAGATATCTACGTTTTTACTTATTTTTATCTCACAAAGCAATATTTTATTCATACTGATACCCACCCCCACGATATAACTGAACTATTGTTGAAAGTGGCATTATACTCCACAACCCGAAACCCCATACTGATACCTTATTGAATAAAAAAATCTTTACTGCACGTCAAGTAGAAGCTTATTACTTTGCCAAGCTGTATAACACATTCTCCAACGCTATAATCACAGCATGATGTGTCAACATCTTATTTTATTTTCCATTGCTCTTCCGTTAAGCCTATTTTGTCCCAACTCACATCTGTGACTCTGGTGCTTATCTCTGTTCTTGATATCGACTGACGCAAGAAAAGTTTTTAAATGCCCTAAGATGATCAAGCCATCCTCTGTTGTCTCATCTGGTCAATATGTTTATTTTCTCAAGTACATGTTGTGAAAGTGAATCCTAACATTTGATAAATCTTCTGACTTTTTGATAACAGTGACTGAACAGTATGAATCTAGACAAGCAGTGGAGGAACAACAACCTAATGTAAAAAAAAGCCAACAGCAGGAAAGCAAAGTGTATAATACAATTCTTTTTCGTCAACAGTAATAATCTGAAGGAAAAAAAAATAGCTAGGTTCCAACTGTGGAGGAACAATGACCTAATGTATATATAAAAAAAACAACAACACCAAAACAAAGTGTAGGGTACAAACCCATTTCGTCAACAGTAATACCGGTAATATAAAGAAGAAAAAATAATAGAAAATGACTAATTTTCAACTATGGAGGAACAATGACCTAATGTATACCAAAAAAAACAACAGTAAACACTTATATGCATATGACCGCTCACTTCCATGACTTGGTACAGACACTTCAATAAAAACAAGTGGCGGTGTTGAACTATTTTTATGAGACCAAACCTCCTCTCCTAGTGAACAATATTGAGTACTAAAACGAAATCGGTAGAATTACGAAAATAGTATCCATACTGGCCGGAAAGATTCTACTATATTTAGTGCATGAATTTTTTTTTTTTTTTTTGTACTTGTATCGTATAGTATTTAGTATTTGCCAGACTCGCAGGAATGTAATATGAATCATTATTACTTAACTGCTGTTATATTTTCATATAGATATCTGCCTGTATAATAGTGGTACATACAATAGCCCAGAAGGATCATTCGGAATTCGAGATTCAATATCTGAAATTCCAGATTCCAAATTCAATATTTAACTACATTGTATATAGAATATTGAATTTCGAGTTTCGAATATTGAATCTCAAATGATCACTCTGAACATTCGTAAGTACATAAGTACACAATGAAACACTGTATTATTTGGACTTTCCACAAGTCACTATGCAAATTGATAACTATGCCCCGTTACTAGGCGCTGGGGTATCATGTTTAACCCATGTCGGTTCGTACGTCAGTACGCCTGTCTCTTCGTAGGTCCGTCCCGCACATTGGTTTCAGCTCAATACCTCAAGTTCCCCATAAACAAAGCATTTGAAATTTATAAACAAGGACGAAGCCATAAAAGTGTCGGATTTGGAGATTGGGTGTTTTTGGGTTTGGAGTCGGACTTTTCCAACGGACTACCTTAACGTCTATGGAGACTGGAGCTAAGACCTGAAACAATTGTAAATAAAACTTGTTATTAGTTTTATGATCTTTATTTCAGCAAAGCGCATGTAAAAGTGACGTTTTTTGGAAATAAAGTCAATGTCCAAATTTTGGGGATTGTTTCAGGTTCGTCCAATAAAATTTTAGAATCAATCAAAAACCTAGGGAACAAAGATCAATGTAGACAAAAAAGGGGCGTAAACTATTCTTCTTAACACTTAAGTAAATTCTGATAAAATTTGCTAATTGCATCGCTAATCTGGCATATGTTATTTACACAAAGAACTTCTTAATCCTGTAGACAACAATGATCTTTATCAAAAATACATGTAATTGCATGTCACCTTAATTGGGAGTTCAAATCTGTCAACAGATTTAGAGTCATCAGAGAATTATATACAAAGAAAATAAGAAATGACAAATTCCAATACAAATCAAATTCACAAATTTCCCATGAGAATGTTGAATATCAAAAACTAAGTTTTCTTACAAATGAATTACTTTAAAATGAAAAGCATGTCTAAAGGAAATTTAAAATTTATGGAGACGATCAAATTTATTGAGACGATCTTTGAAGTTTGAATTAAAATATATAAAATTTTTGTTCAAAACGACATATCACAAAAATCTGAATTAATGATAAAAATGACACCATGACAACTCCCCCCTACTGAGGCGATGGCCTGAAATTCATGAATAAAACTGAATATGTTTTACGGTCTTTATTCTTTGAAAGCGTACAAAAAAGTGAAATATATAACAATATATGAATTAGATAACAGATATTAATTCTTCTAAAATGATGAAATGTTATGTCACACGATATATTTTCGATCGACAAGTAATTTGTAAACAAGTACTTTTACAACATTTACCCAAACATCCACAAAATCGGTTGACAAAAATATTTGTCTTGGGGGGAAATAACACAACTTCTAAATAGCATTATTACTTGAGCAAAACAACGTGTAAATGCGAACAAATGAGCATTTATAACAAATACAAACAAAATAAAATAGCATGTACAGCTTGAGCATTACGATATGTAAATGCGAACATATTGAGCATCTATGACAAATGCTAGCAACATAAATAGCATGAACAGCTTGAGCATAACAACGTGTACATGCGAGCAAATTGAGCTTACGTGCTAAACGTGAAGAATATGAAATATAAATGCTTAAAATAGGTTTAAAAACATGAAACAAAGACCTTTTTATGAAAACATATATACAGCACTATTTACATTTCAAAAATCTTTATTAATGATAAAAATGACACCATGACAAAAGGAAGGCCAAGTTCGATTTCGGATATATAACCCTTTTTCCATTCTGGAGTTTCTCCCTCTTTACCTTAGCTAGAAGCGAGGATTCCGTCCGTATCCTATGGAAACATTCTTCCAATATTTTACTTTAAAAGGCTTTGTTTTGATTTACAATGAAATAATATCCATAATTGTAATAATCAAGCTGTCTGTGCCCACTAGCTAGTAGCTACATATGGATAATATATCATATCACTTTCATAGCAACACGTACGTTTTAATAAAAATAGATAGTATATCGTATCACTTTCAAAGCAACACTTTTTAATTAAAAAAAAAGAAAAGAAAATTAGTATTAGAAAGACAATTACAGAGAAAATTGTGACAAATCTAATTAATATAAATGCACAAGAGTTTTACACGGCGTGACCATGTTTGTTTTCCTCTATCTTTATCTATTCTCTGTGTCTAGTGTTTGAAAATGTTCCCTGTGTCTCTTGATTGTCCATTCTTGTTTGCTCCTTCGGGTTTCTCTAACGTTTACTTACTACACTGTGTAATGGGTGTCCTTGATGAAACATCGTTATGTCTAGATCTACAGTCAAAACTACCTTAAAGGGTACCTCGAGCTCTATATAACAAATCATTGTCTATAAAGAACAGTCTCATTTTCCCATTAATGAATAGTACAGATAATTTTAACCTGTATATAAAGGACAACTTCTCATAAAGGCCACATTTTTAGGTTCCCCTGAGTGTCCTTTATAGACAGGTTTGACTGCATCATCAATCCTGCTTATACGGTCATCTCTTTTAAGCAGCTTCCTGTATTTCACGATCACATTTTCTTATCCTGTCATAGAAACTTTCATAGGTACCATGAGTGGCGTTTGACTGTATTTACAAATAAATATTCAGTTCTTGGACGAAGTATGACGCACATTTAATGTAAATATTTGGTGTTAAATTTCATCGATAAATTATTATATCATTTTACTCACATTATTGACAAAGGCTTAAAACGAACATTGACTTTTATAACAGAGTCCCTGACTTTAACATCTGTTCTCAAATAAAGTGTTGAATGTGATACAGAAACGCACCCAAATCGATAGGGTTCTCACTTAAAGGTATATTGTCTACCACATTTGTATTTTTCCATACCCAAAATTATTGTTGTTTTCCGTACTGATCTTCATAAAATGAAGATTAAACACCGAATTATTGGCGAATACGCTACGAAACGTTAAGATTCAAACAACGTTAAACAAGCGTGACAATCATGAAGTGTTTGAATCTGAACAGTATTTTCCTTACCTCAAAGCTAAACCCCCGAGAATTCCAAACTTCCGTTTTTACTTTTACTTTCACTTTGAATTTCTGTCATCCGAATAATAATTCCGATAACGATAGCTTTGGGTCATTTTTTGTCAAAAAAAGAACACCAATCGTATATTTTGTAGCATAACTGTTTAATGATAGCTTAATCAAATCATTTATGGACAGTTAAAAATTTTCAAAAAAATCGTAGTATTTATCTCCACCCATTCCTAGAAATATGACTGGGTACTCTTATTTCTTTAGATTTTATATATAAATCATACGTAATTATTTGTTAAAGTAATATGAAAGGCAAATATCGTGGAATTTTTTATTAAATATTTTCACTTAGTTTTAACTAAAATCAACTGCATAACATTAAAATTCCGCTCAAAAGCAGATTTTAAGAGTAAATCGCAAAATATTTGACAGCAGATAATTCTGTTTTCCAGTACAGTAATGCAAATGATATGCGCGTGACACAAGATTTGAACTCTTTCGGGGAGAGTATCCCTCATACGCAATGTTCAGTTGATGAAAAAATATATATATATATTCCGTGTGTGCCACATGAGAATAATTGCAATAACAAAAAATGGTTCACACGACATGAAACAGACAGATTCCTCAATAAACATTGTCAGGAATGTGTGCGTGCTTACCTCAGCATCCTGGTATTCCATGATGATCGGCAATCATCAGACCAAAACTTTTCTTCACAAGGCCATGATCGGCAATCATCGGAACAAAACAACCGAAAGTTAATCAGTCTCCACAACAATGGCGAGGACGGTAAACATGCACACGGATTTGCAGATTTCTAGTTGTTGCGAACATATTTCGACTTGAAACATGCATGAATAGCTTAGTAAAATAAATTGTTGTTATTCTCAAAGCTGGTATATTGATAAAATAGTTATAGATTGAAATTCTAACATCGAGTTTTGTGAATTTATGCTTTAGAGTTAGGGTTATGATGTTTAACGCCACTTTCAACAATATTTCAGCTATATCGTGGTATTCAGTTTTACTGGTGGAGAAAACCACCGACAATCTCGAATATTTCAGCTATATCGTGGTATTCAGTTTTACTGGTGGAGAAAACCACCGACAATCTCGCAAGTTACCGACAAACTTTACCACATATTGTTGTAGCGAGTACACCTTACCTGGGCGGGATTCGTTCTCACTATACTAGTTTGTGAATTTATGTAATTATGTGTTTCATTCATCAATATAATTGGGAGACAGGAGATTAAAAAGCTCTTCTGATCGTCCCTTTGATAGTGAAAACTAAGATAAGAGTATACATACCTTATACAGACTACAAGAACCAAGGAAATAGATAATGTGTTACGAGTTCCCACCACCAAGCATAGGGGAAGCATTCAGCTTTATCAATTTCCGTCCGTCCCGCCTTTGGTTTTCGCTCATTATCTTAAGTTTCCTTATATCTCAAATCATTTGAAATTGATATACAACGTCATGGGCCATACAAAGTTAGGCAAAATTAAATTGTGGACTTTACCACCTTTATATATTCTGGAGTAATGCCCCTGTTTATCTTAAATGGAAGCGGGGCATCGGTGTCCTGTGGACACATTCTTTAATCATTTTCTTATTTTGCTTAAAATGAAAAATCTCAATAACCAAAAAAAAAAAATCAACAAACGTTTATTTTGGAACATTGTTTTATTGTGAAATGAACTGAGCGAGCGAGTGAGTGAGTGAGTGAGTGAGTGAGTGATTGTTATTTAACGCAAACTGAACATTTTATTTCAGCTATACCATGGCGAGAAATAATTACATTTTGATGAAAGGAGGAGGAGGAGGATATTTACTTTGTACTCCATCAATGTGATTATTTGGATTCTGATATATCTAAGAGTACAAATAAGGTAGTATACTTTGATTGGAAGACGGTAATTTATGTATACGTTTGCACACAATGAGGCACACAATTTATGCTGCCAAATTCGAGCAGACGATAATTCATCAACATGTACATTGATGACGGGAATGTCAGTCACATGAACCGGCGCATGTGCTAATGAGACAAATCGACAAATCGCTCGTTTGTTTACAAAGCGAAAGAAATACGTCATGTTAAAAATGGATTTTTATAGTACTTACACACAAAACATGGCTGCGGGTGGACCTGTCACTCGGTTCGGACATATTATTCTGATTCTGAATTAGTGTGTTCGTTCCTCGGTTGGATCAAATAAAAAAAACTCACAAAGTTAACATTAAGAAGCAAGAACAAAGCCTGGTTTGCTCGGAATCAGGATAACTGTCCGTGTGAGGCGACATGTCTATCTGTTGTTGCTGGCACTATATAAAAACCAAACTAAGCATGTTGTTCTAGTACAAAGCATTTCATTGAAAATTATCTTGCTCTCGCCATGATATAATTGAAAATTTATGAGTTGGCGTTAAGCAACAATCTCTCACTCACTCAGTGAATCAAACAACAACCTCGAGCCAGTGCCGGATTTACCATAGGCTCGATAGGCTGAAGCCTAGGGCCTTAAAATTCAAGGGGTCTTCGGCCAAGGTGTATAATATTTTAACACTGTTATTGGACTTTCACACTTATGCTGTCATAACGCAGTAAACGCTCTGTACTTTCTAAACAATCCTTAATTCAGTAATTTTCCTTACACAGTTGCACTTCATTTCAGAATATTGCAGAATTTCAAACACCCCTCATCATCTTCCCCTTTCTTGAAATTAATTAAAGACACCCCATCTTCCTCCAGTCGTGAAGATGGGGAATTGGGAGGGGGGGCTCACAAGTGGAATAGCTTAGGGCCTCTCTTTATCTCCTTTCAAACTTTCAAACTTCATTGAATAAACTCAGGCGCAGCAGATTGCGCTACAGGAGCATCAATTATTTACAAACAATTATTATAAGATGACAGAATGAGTAGATAATGAATACGTATTACACAAAAACAGATGATAGGTGATACACAAGTTATTAAGGTCAGAGGTTACGATTTGGGTCTACTCGACTCATGCTATATTTATTATCAGGCCATGTGCGTTGTATAGTGATATATTTTAAACTGGATTACGAATAGATTCTATCCCAAATAGAGGAAATATTTGAACAGTGTACATTAAAAACTACAGANNNGAACAAAGCCTGGTTTGCTCGGAATCAGGATAACTGTCCGTGTGAGGCGACATGTCTATCTGTTGTTGCTGGCACTATATAAAAACCAAACTAAGCATGTTGTTCTAGTACAAAGCATTTCATTGAAAATTATCTTGCTCTCGCCATGATATAATTGAAAAATTTATGAGTTGGTGTTAAGCAACAATCTCTCATTCACTCAGTGAATCAAATAACAACCTCGAGCCAGTGCCGGATTTACCATAGGCTCGATAGGCTGAAGCCTAGGGCCTTAAAATTCAAGGGGCCTTCGGCCAAGGTGTATAATATTCTTAACACTGTTATTGGACTTTCACACTTATGCTGTCATAACGCAGTAAACGCCCTGTACTTTCTAAACAATCCTTAATTCAGTAATTTTCCTTACACAGTTGCACTTCATTTCAGAATATTGCAGAATTTCAAACACCCCTCATCATCTTCACCTTTCTTGAAATTAATTAAAGACACCCCATCTTCCTCCAGTCGTGAAGATGGGGAATTGGGAGGGGGCTCACAAGTGGAATAGCTTAGGGCTTCTCTTTATCTCCTTTCAAACTTTCAAACTTTCAAACTTCATTGAATAAACTCAGCCGCAGCAGATTGCGCTACAGGAGCATCAATTATTTACAAACAATTATTATAAGATGACAGAATGAGTAGATAATGAATACGTTTTACACAAAAACAGATGATAGGTGATACACAAGTTATTAAGGTCAGAGGTTACGATTTGGGTCTACTCGACTCATGCTATATTTATTATCAGGCCATGTGCGTTGTATAGTGATATATTTTAAACTGGATTACGAATAGATTCTATCCCAAATAGAGGAAATATTTGAACAGTGTACATTAAAAACTACAGAAGTTTTACAATTTTTTGGAGGAACAATGACAGGTGAGTAAGAACTTGTGTATTTCCTATTTTCAACATTGTATTCATTTTTGCTTCACAAGGACAGATTATAAAATAATTTGGCATGCATTTAGTTCGGATATCCTTCAATATCTCACAACAAAAAATATAATGGAATTCATTTCCAATGCATAGATTACAAAGATTACAAAGATTACATAATCTTTCATCCCTAGGGATCAAAGATTACATAATCTTTCATCCCTAGGGATCCCCACCCAACGCTACGTTTCAATTGGACATTTTATATTACTAATTCTTAATTTACAAATATAGTTTCTATAAACAGCATTCAATCGCAAAAGATAATTGTCCAAACCCGGGACTGTCTCGAGCTCCTACATGAAAAATATTCAATAATTTAAAGATCTGGGTTGGTTTGTTCAAACATCAATTAAATGTAAGTATCAAGTGAAAATTAAATTGACACTGTAAATTATTGAAATGTTCGTGAAGTTACAATTAAGGTGTAATTGACATATATATACAATGTATATTCAATCGAAGCCTTTGATCTTGATGTTGACTCGATATATAATGTAAATGTAGCTACTCTGTCACGGTTCAAACACACTTTTTAATCTTATTTAGTTTTACTCGATATCAATATTAAAGTGAAAATATGCGCATAAAGTTTGTCAGTGACTTGCGACAGGTCGGTTGTATTATCCGGGTACTCCGGTTTCCTCCATCAATAAACTTATCTCCACGATATAACTGAAATATTGTTGACAGTGGCGTGAAACACCATGAACCAAACCGAAGCAACCTATATGTTTTCAGATAGCTACAGAAAAATATAAGATATTTTATTAATTACATCTTGCAAGGGAGGCAAAAAGCATTTAGGGAAGGGTCATTAAAGTAATTTTTTCTGAGGAGAAAAAATATGTTGCCACAGTTTATAGAAAAAAAAGCAAACTGATCTGAAAGATGCAAAAAATGATAAAATAAATAATCTGACCTTGAAGTTTTCCAAGACAAATATTTTGTAGAATTTAAACAAAAATCATTTTTCAAAACTTGTTTCGTGTGAAACTATTTTTGGAAGGACACACACACACCTAAAAGTTAAAAGTGCGGTTCATTATTTAATCTTATTTACATCTTAAATCTTCATTTTGAAAATATTCCTGACTTGACGTTAAGCAACTACCAATAAATCAATGGATAATAGACATGATGCTAACGTAATAATCGGTACCATACAAAAAAAGATCCTCGTGCAATCGGTGTCTATCACCACTAAAGTTGTGAGTTCAAACCCCGTACATGGCGGGGTGTACTCGATACAACATTATGTTATAAAGTTTGTCAGTGACTTGCGACAGGTCGGTGGTTTTCTGCAGGTACTCTGGTTTCCTCCATCAATAAAACTGACCGCCACGATATAACTGAAATATTGTTGAAGGTGACGCTAAGCACCATACACCAACCAACAAACAAATATTCAACTATCACAGTTTATTTAATCACACTCGTGTATCTAAAAAAAAAGGTTTGATGATACCACCAGGGTAAATAATATAATAGGTGTTACCTAACTTAGGACGAAGTCCAATATTTTTTTTAAGCAATATTAACTCGGATATATGGACCTATAATATTTTTTCAAAGTAGACCGAGGGTGGATCCAGATTTTAATAAAAGAGGGGGCAAATAGGGGGACCCAGACCCAAATCTTCCGTCATTTTTTTAAGTCCCGATCTAGTTACGAAACGACCAGGTTACGAAACGTCCGCATCCGATTTTCTGCACAGATTTAACCATGTATTGACTTCCGGTATGTCATTTCCGGTGCATGAAAATTTAGTCATCAGTATATAGAAAAAAATTGCTATTTCTACCATAGTTGGGACTTCGTCCCATATAATTAGAAGCCGAAAATTGAAGAATGACAGACAATATAATGGATAAAAGTAAAAAGTTTAAAAAAGAAAAGAAACAATAATCTGCAAAACAATTCACAGAAAACGAAAGATGTCTTGGCATTGAAGTCACCTAATATGATAATAGGTGTTACCTAACTTGGGACGAAGTCCAATAATTTTTTTAAACAATATATCGGGGACCAAACTCCGGACAGTTTTTGTATCCGCTACCGAACCTGGTTCATAACCGGAAGTAGTAAATAAACTGTATTGTACTACAGCTTTAGTTTGCACATTTTGTTGTTCATGTGCGATGCTTTATTCACGAGAAAAGCCGTCATTAGTTTTATACATCATAAACATTATAAATATTGTAGGTCATCTTTTTTTATGGTTGTTAAGGACTACTTCACGCTCTATCTCGCGATATTTTGAACAGGTTCCACTTCTCACGAGAGCTGCAACTTGATTTTTTTTTCTACATCCTTGTACCCGTTCTTGATTTTATATGGCAGTTGTTTTTGGGCTTTTTGACATTGCAGGATAAATACGTATATAAAATATAATTTATTTGTAAAGGCTCGCTTTTCTAAAACTATTACAAATAAATTTTATATGTTCCGACAATATACGTATATTGTATATTTCCAATTTCTTTCTGAAAAAGGTTCCTCGCTAGAATCTTGCTTACAAATACATTAAAGATACAACTGTTGACGTTATTAAGTTTCTCCTCTCTCAGGCAAATGTGACCTTAAGACAATTTTAGCTGTTCTGTTTAAGCCCTTTGGTTTTCTTTGACAAAAGATTATTCTTTAATTATTTGGATTTAATATCCAATCATACCTGATGAAGGTTATTTTGACCGTACCTGATGAAGGTTATTTTGACCGTACCTGATGAAGGTTATTTTGACCGTACCTGATGAAGGTTATTTTGACCGTACCTGATGAAGGTTATTTTGACCGTACCTGATGAAGATTATTCCAGAAACGCATCGTGCGCACTCAATTAGATGTCTACGTTTATATTACAGGGGTTTTTTGGGGGTTTTTTTGTTGGTTTTGTCTTGTTTTGTTTTGTTTTGTTTTGTTTTTTTTTTTAAATTAAAATAAGTTATCTAGAGTGTATATTTAATTGTAGAGCTCCCTGGCATGTTTTATTACTATTTTAGGCCATATTGATATTTTCAAAAATGATGGTAGATAGAAAAATTTTGGAAAATGTCAATATGGCCTAAAATAATAAATATTAATCATTAGTATTTTTTTTCATTAAAATAGAATTAGGGTTACAGTGATGGTGTTTAACGGCACTTTCAACAATATTTCAGTTATATCTTGGCGGTCATTTTTTTTCTTTTTGTAGAGGAAACCGGAGGAAACCACTGACCTGCTGCAAGTCTCTGATAAACTTTATCACATAATGTTGTTTCCGAGTGCAAAAATGTACACTCATTAAAAATATGTCATGGTCGCGTTACGTGCACTAGATCCATATCAATATTATTATTTCTCCAGACAGTATTTATTAAAATCTGCACCTCTCACCTGATTCTAAAATATATGGTCTGATCAATTGCAATGTGTTTTAATTTATTTTTGTTGTCAGCTGATGACATGGATTCATGGGATGGTGGAACAATTTTACGTTTTTCAATTGAGATTATTACATGCATTATTATTATGCAAATTTTATATTGTTATGTAATGTCAATCAATTTCGGCGAATGGCAGATGTGACGTCATAAGTATTATATGGTAGCATCAATATCCCTACCGAAATGTGCATAAATAAATGTTGGAGAATACAGAAGGGGCAATCGAAAATGGAAAATCCAGAGAAACTGGCGACATAGACAAGACGAAAACAAACAGCAAAAACACAACACAATATGTATTGGACACCACTATACGCAAAACAAACAAGAATAGCGTAAATAAGACATACGCCCTCCTATAAACAACTCATAAAGTTCCATATAATTTTGAACCTAAGCATTATGGAATCCCGATGTGTTCTACTCCTCGTCTTGCATATTTTACCTAGTTGTGCGAAAGATTGAAAAATATAAATTTATTAGACCAAAAAAAAATTTGTTTTAAAAAACGAGCCAAGTACACTAAAATCGAAATTTTTAGTTTGGTCATTAACGTAAAAATCTCGATTTTTCATATGCATATATCGACTTTCGCTAAATTTCGAATGTTCGCTTTTTACGACTGTTCACTTCTTCGACTTTTCGTCCAGGAAGTTTATTTCAAAATTTGAAATAATTGTGTTTGTTAATATTGCAAAAAGGGAATTACATTTTTATATTAATTTACATATGCTTTTTTTTAATTTAATTTTATTGTTTTTGTAAGTTTTAATTTGAAAATTTTGTGACAGGAATTACTTACCCTTCCGGAGCACCAGAGTTCATCCCTGTTTTAGTGGGGTTCATGTTGCTCGATCTCTAGTTTTATATGTAGTATTTTGTCCCTTTGTCCTTTGTCTTTTGGACATTGTACTGTCTTGTCTTGTCTTTGATTTACGACTTTTGATTACCCCTTTGTTATCTTCAAACTTTTCTTATATATCCTAGTGTATGCTGTGAGTTCGAACCCCGTTCATGGCGAGGTGTACTCAATACAACATTATGTGCTACATTTTGTCAACGACTTGCGACAGGTCGGTGGTTTTCTCCCGATAATGCGGTTTCCTCCACCACAAAAAAAATATATATTGTTGGAAGTGGCGTTAAATGTTACTGTACAACTACTATGTGAGTGAGTGAGTGAGTGAGTGAGTGAGTGAGTGAGTGAGTGAGTGAGTGAGTGAGTGAGTGAGGGAGGGAGGGATTATTGTTTAACGATATATGAGAATTTTTCAACTACAGTATATCATGGCGAGAACAAGTTACTTTTCAATGAGATGATGATGATGTCCGTTTTGTACTAGATCAACACGCTTAATGTGATCTTTATAGTACTAGATCACCGAAACAACCGTCCGCGTTTAGACATGTCGCTCCACTCTGATACATTTAACCTGATTCCGAGTCAACCAGTCTAAGTTTTTACTCCTTCAAGCTGTGTGCTTAGCTGAAAAACAACAAATACCAATGTTATAGCCTTTGGTTTGACCCGAACGGGGATTGTATTTTGCATACGGACCGACCGGGGCTGGTATTGTGAAGACCGAACTTATAAAAAAAATAGGTTCTTGTTATAGATATATTTTTGCATCGCTAAAGAAAAACAAATATATATATGCAAAAAAAAAACATAAAACATTTAATTTTAGTTAGATTGTGTATTGACTAAATACACGGCGTCCGTACGTAGTGCCTGTTGGTGACCAAATATCAAAATCAACACTTTAACTTGAATTATAATTTTGTACAGATAAAAACTCAAATAAAATGACAATACATTTCATTAATTCGAACAAAGAGTGACACTTTCCTAATTATGTTGTTACATAATTATGTATGGTAATGATATTAAGTACGACAGATTTATTTACAGTTTGTAAGGAACAATATTGATAATATCTTTCTTTTAAGATATTTTATATCTCCCTTTAGGGATACTAAAGCTCATTTTGGTATTTTTGTTTTATCTCATGAAAACTTGCAATTGGCTCAATAAATGATATTTATGATAAATTATCCCGGTTTTTATCAACGAATCTTTGTAAAAGTGACATAATTCGTTGACAATTCTTTCATGTCATGCGGTTTTCTCTGGGTTTTTCCATTGATTGAATTTTTTGCTTCCTAGACAAAAATTCATTTCGACACTTTTAAGTGATATTTTAACGATATTAAGGAATATATGGGCGTGCAAAGTATTTTTGGATTGTTTTTACAATTAAATTGAAAAGAAACAACCTTCGTCAAGAGTTGAAAAAATATATGTTAAATCGAGCTTTAATATCCCTTTATCTTAGAGGGTAGTTTGTTTGTATCTAAGTGGTCTTCTACAAGGACGGATTAAAATAGACTTACCAATAATTTAGAGAGAGAGAGAAAAAAAGATAAAATTTGTTTTTTTAAGTCTAATTTTATCTATCCAAACAAACACTTCACTTTTCTATACTTTGCACTTCCATTCCTCATGAAAATTTAAAAGAAATCATTCAAAAAGCATTAAATCACAATAATAATAGTACATTTGTATTAAGCAATGTTACGAGTTTTTAGTTTTGGCCGTCCAGAATTATTCTATTTTGTCAAGCACGAAATAAAATCCAAAATGTTCTATACACTGACAGAAATCACCAGTATTATGAAAAGAAGTGATGATAAACAATAGGATTCTACCATTATCAACAAAAACGAATAATCGTCTCTAACCTCAACTCATTGAACATACAAAAAGGAACCGCAACATGTAACGTTGGAAATTCAGACAGTGAATTTGGACAGACATATAGAATCTAACACCGGCAAAAGTGCAAGACAGGGAAATCTCCGACACCCGAGGGTAAGATTACAATCGTTCGCTGACGAGGCTCGCCGAGTCAGCGAACGATTGAAATCTTACCCGAGGGTGTCGGAGATTTCCCTGTCTTGCACTTTTTGCCGGTGTTTGATTTTATTTCTCACTTTTATCAGCTGTTACCTAATTGTTTTGTTTACATTCCAGATCGAGCGTTTTCCCGCAAATTTTGCTTCCATTGCTGAAGTAAATATTCAATTTATTATGCATCCGTGTCTTGGCAGTATTTTAAATGTATTTCATAATAAAATACAATGTATTTAATAAATATATGATAAATGTAACTCAACACTACACCTGTGGCTGTAACTCAAATAATTCAAGCCTTTTCCGTCTCCGATTCTCTCCGCCTTCTGAGAATGTAGCGACAGCGGGAGCGTAATATAACGACTGGGTTATTCGGGTTACTGTGGCTGTGAAAAAATATTTGAATTCGGTCAAAGGCAGATAACGTTAGTTACTAACAAGGGAGAGCACTCTATTATTTACTCAAAGTAAACAAACATTGACTGGGTCCAGAAGTCATACACCGTGAAACATGAAAGGTGCACGATAGTTAAATTATTAGCTAGCAGAATAGTATACATACATTAATTTAAAAATACTTATGTAATGGAATCGTGGCTAAATGAAAGTAATTCAAATCTTGATTGAAATTGCTGAAGCGAAGTAAAGATTTTACCGGGAAAAGTCGCGTGTGAGCTGTCTTGTACCGGGGGGTACAAGACAAGGAAATCTCACACCGGCAAAAACAGGAACTGCTCTATCTCAAAAGTGAGAAAAACAATTCCTTATCAATAAATATTTGTCAACTTCGATGGCCATACATTTGTTTAAAAATCACCGACATCCCAATGTGAACAAACTGTGCCCCATCCGTTGTCGATCGTTTCATTTACTCCTATTAAGCAGAGTACCAACACCTGACAGAAGCTAATGTTTTTAGTTTTACATTCAGGTATATTGGTGGTGTTCTGTCTGTCAACTTTTGTAATATTGGATTCCATTAACACACTCAAAAAAAAACTGAGGAAAAACAAAAACGACAGACACAGCTTCCTCTGGTATTGGTAATTTGATATTGGTTCAAAATTTGCTATTGTTTCCTTATTATTGGGGCTATCGTGTTTAACGCCACTTTCAACAACAGTTCAATTATATCGTTTTCTCAAGTTTTCTTTGAGTGTGTTAATGGAATCCAATACTATACTATGTGAATTTATTGTATTAATGGGAGAAGACTTCATAAGTTGGCAAAACTTGTGTCCTATATATATCCCTTTTGTTAATTTAACAAATAAAATCATCATAAACTAAAGGAATCCAATATTACAAAAATTTACAATATACCTGAATGTAAAACTAAAAACATTAGCTTCTGTTAGGTGTTGGTACTCTGCCTAATATGAGTAAATGAAACGATCGACGACGAATTGGGCACAGTTTGGTCACATTGGGATGCCGGTGATTTAAAAAAAAAAGTGTATGGCCATCGAAATTGACAAATATGTTATTGATAAGGAATTGTTTGTCTGTCCAAAGTCACTGTCTGAATTTCCAATGTTATATGTCGTTGTTCCTTTTTTTATTTAATGAGTTGAGGTTAGAGACGATTGTTCGTTTTTGTTGATAATGGTAGAATCCTATTGTGTATCATCACTTCTGTTCATAATACTGGTGATTTCTGTCAGTGTGTAGAACATTTTGGATTTTATTTCGTGCTTGACAAAATAGAATAATTCTGGACGGCCAAAACTAAAAACTCGTAGCATTGCTTAATACTATTATTATTGTGATTTAATGCTTTTTGAATGATTTCTTTTAAATTTGCATGAGGAATGGAAGTGCAAAGTATAGAAAAGTGAAGTGTTTGTTTGGATAGATAAAATTAGACTTACAAAAACAAATTTTATCTTTTTTTCTCTCTCTCTAAATTATTGGTAAGTCTATTTTAATCCGGCCTTGTAGAAGACCACTTAGATACAAACAAACTACCCTCTAAGATAAAGGGATATTAAAGCTCGATTTAACATATATTTTTTCAACTCTTGACGAAGGTTGTTTCTTTTCAATTTAATTGTAAAAACAATCCAAAAATACTTTGCACGCCCATATAATCCTTAATATCGTTAAAATATCACTTAAAAGGGTCGAAATGAATTTTTGTCTAGGAAGCAAAAAATTCAATCAATGGAAAAACCCAGAGAAAACCGCATGACATGAAAGAATTATCAACAAATAATGTCACTTTTACAAAGTTTCATTGATAAAAACCGGGATAATTTATCATAAATATTATTTATTGAGCCAATTGCAAGTTTTCATGAGATAAAACAAAAATATCAAAATGAGCTTTAGTATCCCTTTAAGTGAGATATAAAATATCTTAAAAGAAAGATATTATCAATATTGTTCCTTACAAACTGTAAATAAATCTGTCGTACTTAATATCATTACCATACATAATTATGTAACAACATAATTAGGAAAGTGTCACTCTTTGTTAGAATTAATGAAATGTATTGTCATTTTATTTGAATTTTTATCTGTAGGGCAAGTACGATCCTGTACAAAATTATAATTCAAGTTAAAGTGTTGACATTGATATTTGATCACCAACAGAATTAAGTTCAAGATTATTACTCAACGTTCTTTGCAACAAGGCTGCTCACCCAGGTCTATTTTACTCCTTGTATTAATGCATCAGTTCACTAAAGGGGACATGATGGACACATAGAACTAATTTAATCCTGCCACATTTCATTGGTCTGTATCAAGCAAAGTATGGTTAGTGGTCATGTACAGTCAATGAACATAAGTATTCGGTCGCCCTCGATTCTACACTATATAGTTCATATAAAACAACATTTGTCAAAAAAATTATTGCGACGTCATTGCTAAACGGGTTTTGATCATTTTTGCACCAGAAGAAGCAGAAACAATTAAAGATTATTTGTTTATTTTAGCATGATTTCCCGTTAGATTGCCTTTATTTTCTTTTGATTTAAATACAATTTTTGTTTTCTGACATCAAATTTGCTATATATTTGAACAAAAATAAAATCGGAAAAATCAACATTTGTGTTTAAATAACCAGAAAACAAAATCCATGCAAACAAAAATTACTATCAGATAAAGAAATAAAATTCAAAGAATTCTGCGTGTCTTGAAATAAATTTCATAATAATCTGCCCAGAGATAGCTTTAAAATATATTTTTTTAATGTGGTTTTATATGAAATATATACAAGTAGTAAAAGATCGAAGGTGACGAATACTTATGTCCATGGACTGTATGTGTATTACATTTGTAACTAGTGGAATCGATATTGCCTCTGCTTAATGATTTTCGGTTTGTATTTTTGAACTGTTCAGATTATGTAGTAGTTTTTGCTTTCATTTTATTTATTATTCATCTGAGTCCATTCTCGTTGTTCCTATACAAAAAATATGAAAATCTTGTCCCGCATTGTGGGACAATGTACATCCTTGCCAGATCATGTTCTATTTGATCAGGGACAGAACATCTAAAGGTTTATGGGGAGGTAGTGGGGAAATGTTTGCATTGCCAAATTTGAGAGAAAACAGTTAATTGACATGGAATATGCAAAAAAATATATATATATCAGACTCTGACCCTGATATTGGTATAATTTGGAAGAAATACCGATTTTTCACTCCCAAAATAAAACAAAATCTGTCTCGGGAGTCGCGACTTAGTTATCTCGTGGCCACACGATAGTAAGTCGTAGCCATGCGTTATTATTTCATGGCCACGAGATAAAGAAAAATTTCCGCATGTCACTTCCATGCTTCCGTATGTTTTTAATAAATGCATGTATGGTTAAGATATCGTTAATAAAACAACCTGCTAGACTTTTTATCAAGATATGCTCACCTTTACCCAGGTAGGACAATATTGACCTGATTAAACCTCTGAAGGAGATAACTTGACCTGAGGTACGGTGTGGGGTTAAAATGAGGACACACTACCACCATAGCTTTATCAGATGTTGTGGCCCCCACCCAAGGGATATTGAATAAATAAAACCGAACTGTTGATATGGTACAACTATAAAAGTGTTGTGAAATCAAATATCATATAAGATAATTCACATGTACTTTTATTCAACTACAGCTATCTCGTGGCCACGACTTAGCCGTCCCGTGGATACCCGTTAGTATCTCATGGCTAATATTGGCATGGCCAATAGTTTGATTTCTTACCCAAGTAGGACGATATTGACCTGATAAAACTTTAAAGTAGATAACGCGACCACAGACACGGAATGGGGTTAAAATGATGACGCACTAACATCTTATTTTTATCAGATTGTGTTGCCCCACCCAGGGGATATTGAACAAATAAAACCGAACTGTTGATATGATACAACTATATAAGTGTTGTGAAATTAAGTATCATATAAGATAATTTACATGTACTTTTATTCACCCCCCCCCATTTGCCCCCACCTATCGGATATTGAACAAATAAAATCGAATTGTTGAAATGTTACAAATATAAAAGTGTTTTGAAACCATATATCATATAAAATGATCAACATGTACCCAGGGGATATTGAACAAATAAAATATAATTGTTGTAAAACTAGAAATATAAAAGGGTTTTGAAACTAAATATCATATAAAATAATTTACATGTACTTTTATTTACCCCTCCTACCCACTCACACACACACCATCATCACCAAACTTTTCTCATTTTTTAAATCCTGCTCAGTCATCATTGAATAAAACACCCATTATCCCCACGATATAGCTGAAATATTGTTGAAAGTGGTGTTAAACACCATAACCCTATCCCCAGCCACTATCGCTGCATATGTTATTTTATACAATTGAAGCCCAATCCTGGTTGATCATAGTAGAACATTCCGGATACCCATTCAAATAGTTTTTCAAGAATTTGAACAATGTTGTCAACTACTAAAATATACTATGCAAATGTTGTACAGGAATATTTACCTGAATGAATTAAAACTGGGTCAAATTTTACTATTCATTTCTGGAACGTAAGACTTAAAAGGCAAATAAGCTACTTTTAAATGTTGAAAATTTCGAAAAGGGCGGGTAGACCTATGACTATGTTATGGTATATATATCGATCCGGAGGTAACGTCACCATATCTTGTAGTTCACGGTTTATTGCACAACAAAACATGTTTAAAATCATGTTGTAACTCCTCCTGGTTAACGCTAAATAATTAAGAATGGGAAAAACCGATACTATTAAACATCCGCATTATAGTATATAAATAATCGCTCGAGACCAGCATAGGTTATAAAAAGACGGTTATATCTTGATAATGAACATAAATAGTTTTTGATTGCACACCGCCTCACCAAGTTATTCATATATAGACACCAAGCGACGATGGCGTTCGATATGAGTTGGAGAAAATCATTAATTGGATTTGTATTGTGTATATTAATGTTTGCAGTGACATCGAGTGTATCAGAGGAGATTTTAAAAGTTCAGTTATTAGAGGTTGGAAATTTATGGTATAAATCGTTTTCGGCGAATTCAATATTTTCAATATTTTCTACCTATTTGGATTTTTATTCGATATATACGTACATATATATTATTGCGTTATGTGTAGCTGTGTATTACATCCATCAGTTTTTCTGTGTGCCAATAAACAGAATTCGAGTTTTAGGAGATTTAGGATATATAACGAATGGGAAATTTTCAATGAAAGACATGGCGAATACCATTCGAAAATCGAGAATGGTAGGAGAAGTTCCACCCGTATATCCGAACGGATGGTTCGGTCTAACAGAGAGCTGGCAACTTAAAAAATTAGATACAAAGAATATCCAGTGTCTAGGTAAGTCCTAAGTCATTAAACTTTAGTCACTGTTACAAAACAGGCCACATTCTAGACCCCCTTTGTTTCATATACATTGTAGTCACAGTAACAAAACAGGCCACATTCTAGACCCCCCTTTGTTTCATATAGTCACGGTAACAAAACAGGCCATCTTCTAGACCCCCCTTTTTTATGAAAAGAATGTATATATTGCTATTATTGAAATTAATACAACCCACTTTAATTTTACATCGTATTCAGATGACAATATTTATTGTACAACATCAATTTCATCAAACTTGGATATAAGGAAAGTCGTTTTAAACAACGATTTTTGTTACAAGTATGTTGATATAGATAAAGTTCCCATTATAAAAATATACATTTTGTAGCATCATTTCCTTTTAGGATATACTTAAGTCATTCATCAGTAAAGATTAATTAAGGAAATATCTATAAATATCGTCATAGAAACGGATCTATCAAAGTTTTAAAAAAAGTATAAAAATTCATTTTTCAGAATGTCAACAATTTTGTTGCATAATTATTTTTTTTTAACTAACAAATGTCCCATATTTTTAACGCAGTTGGCAGTAGGTAATTTAAAAAACTTCAAAATCTTAATTTTATTGTATATTTTCATATTTTAGAAAGCCAACTAATGTTCCCTATTTTAAACCAATTTGGCAGATCTTTACTGACCTTAGACCATCAATGAACATATTTTTATGTAGTAATTTAAAAACCTTCAAAATATAAATTTTCTTGTCTATTTTCGAAAACCAACAAATGTCCCATATTTTTAAGGGGTAGTCTAATCACCGAAATGGACCGAATGGACCAAAATGAACCGAAATGGAGTAATAATGGACCGAAATGGAGACATAATGAACCAAAATGGACCGAAATGGAGATGTTAACACCCGGGTCCCTTCATTTATGAGAGATGGACGCTTAATTTTACAAGATATGTGTAAATTTGAAAATCATTTATAAGAGATGGACGCTATAAAGATATAAATAATAATACATGTGTAATAATATCTGTGTGGATGCCCGCCGCCCGCCATGCCCAATCACCTAATAAGGCCCATCTCGAGACGGGCGTATAAAAAAAGAAAGAAAAGAAGAAAGTCATGTTTATCTTAAATGATTTTCAGCCACAAATAAATAAACATGTCTTTCTTTTTCTTTTTTTTCATTTCTTTTTTTTTTTTT
>MJUT01006172.1:132086-144989 GCA_002080005.1 Gigantidas platifrons | reverse complement strand
TTCATGTCCGACATCTTGGGATGACCGTAATTTACAGTTACGGTCATCAGCTTTACCCCCAGTGAATAATGTACAACTCTTATTAAATTATATGACAATAATAACAAAATTACGCATTTCTAACGAAAAAGTTACATATTTGTCAGCGGTTAACCACAACATGTATCAGAAACCAATTTTGTCACTTCTACTTGAAAAAGACGAGAACACAACGACAAAAGGTGATTGTTAGAACAGACATGCAATGCGGTGGTGTTAAAGTGTTGATGTCTTAAGATTTCTAACGATTGCATGCTCTTAGAGCTTGCTGTAGGTTTAAGATGAAGAACAGCTGCAATGAATCATGCATGACTACTGATTTTAGTTTGATTGTATTAGACAAGATTCCCTTTTATGTCCACATTACATTTTATTTTGATTTTTATTTGAATTTATTCGTATGTTTTCCTATTTATGAGAGGGATAGTTGTGACCGAGTTCGTTTTTTATTTGATAGAGGTGTACTCGATAAAACATTATGTAAACAACTTTTTCGGCCAATCGGATTGTTATTTCACAATTTTATTGTTCGTATCAAACAAACACAGTTATTTATATAGACTTTCGTGGTTTCGGAAGCGCCATTTAGTCATGACATGGGGTCATTCGCATATCCCCCATAATGGGGTTTGTTCATACTCCCACGCCGCGAAATATCGGTGAAAGCTAATTATTCTGATTGGAAATAAATCCAACCTGTTTATAATTTGGCAGACGACCATGGCATATATAACAAATACAACTGGTACATAACATGTCAGAGCTTTAATTCTTGATCTGATTATGGCCGTCACAGCGTCATAAGTCATACATGACATAAGCTAGCTTAACATAAGCCTATACAAGCACCTGTCAACCTATTGCCCTTATATTCTATTTTGTATTTTCCCCTGTTAAAATTATAATGTATTGAAATCGCCAACAGAAAAATTACAAATACTTTCGTCTAGATACACGGGTTTGTTAGTGACTTGCGGCATGTCTGTGGATTTCTCGGGGTACTTTGGTTTCCTCCACCATTAAAACTGACCGCCATGGCATAGCTGAAATATTGTTGAAAGTGGCGTTAAATACCATAACAACCCCCCCCCCCCCTCGACAGTACCACACTGTAGGCCACTATGGCACGGGTCTTCTACCCTTTCTCTATTCTCTAGGAAGTCGTTTTCTTGTAGACGAGACTCTCGTTTCCTCTGTGTTGAGGAGTCCGCTTCAAATTAACTGTTTCTGGATATGTATGAAGAGAAAGTTTAAACAGTGATGGCCGATCAACATTTTCCACCAACTTCAACAAAACAAAGTCACCTCTCATCCCAATTCGCCAAACACAAAAATCTGGGTTTCTGATATAGCCATTTCTGTAGCCATACATTTTAGCGTCTCTTTCCTGATATTCACCGATGTCTACAATTTAAATTATAAATTTGATGTGTATTAACATATCATACGTTTGTGACAACATCGAATCACGGCAAAATGAACAATTATTATTAAATTCTGAACAATCAATCTATGTATAGTCATTGATTATTGTGACCATGACAATGAATAGGAAACTATAATTAACTTTAGGATCGGTTAATATACAAACCGCCAATTTTATGATATTTCTTCAAATAAATACGTGCCTGTCTTAGAACCATAAACTATTTTATCTCAGATTTGCAATAAGGAAAACGGAAAGTTCATTGGGGAAGACCATCCTTATTAAAATACTATTTCCTGTAATACAGCAAAATGGGGTGGTCGTGATCGTATGGTAGTTGGATTTACAACTACCTGTACAATCAGTGCCTATCACCAATGATGTTGTGAGTTCGAATCTCGACCAGGGCTAGGCGTACAGCATTATGTGATAAAGTCTCTGGTTTGCTCAGGGTACTCCGGTTTCCTCCATCAATAAAACTGACGACCACGATATATCTGAAATATTGTTGAAAGTGGCATTAAACAGCATCAAACAAACAATATAATTTATGAAGTGGTTTGGTTTAGGCTTATGATGTTATAACGCCACTTTCAACACATTCAGTTATATCGTGGTGGTGAAGGAAGCCGGAGAAAACAACCGATCGGTCGCAAAGTCACTGACAAACTTTATTACATATACCTCGCCTGAAAGGGATTCGAACTCACAACTCCAGTGGTCATAGGCACTGATTGCAAAGGTAGTTGTAAATCCAACTCCCATACGATCACGATTAAGACGGTCCTTAATCTATGAAGTGAATAAGGTAGTTTTTGTAGTAAGGCAAATGTGTTTACTTTCAAATACCTGTAAAAGCTTAATTCAAACAATAAAAGGGATTTTTTGAAAATCGTCGATTAGTCACTTCGAGTAGGAAAAGTTTCGGTGGATGGGTTATGTTATAGCAAAACCAATACTGATGACCTAGATATAATTTATAAACGGTATTAAAGGCGGTATGTAACGAATGCAAGCAAAAAAAAAGATAATAAACCTGTTCTATTTAAAGCCATGATCGTTGACATAACAAATTAGTACAATTACAATACTTTCCTTTACAACTTTTACAAATACCTGTGCAATCAGTGCCTATCACCACTAACGCTACGAGTACGAATCCCGCTCAAGCAATGTGTACTCGATACACCATTATGTGATCAAGTTTGTCAGTGACTTGCGGCAGAGCAGTGGTTTTCTCCGGGTCCTCTGGTTTCCTCTACCAATAAAACTGACCGCCACGATATCACTGAAATATGTTTGAAAGTGGCGTTAAACACCATAAAACCAACCAACCCAATCCCCATTAAAGCCGTGAACATTGGAATTTAACAAATTAGTACAACATTCTTCTTTACTACTGGTACCATTAAAACATGATGTTCTGTTATCTTAAAACTTAAATTATTATAAAAAAAAAAAAGGGAAATTTTATCTGTCCTTCGAAATCTTGTTAGATAAAGAAAAAACTGCTGATCTCAGGTGTAATCTCATTATCTGACAAGACCCAACGTTAAATAACGCCAGCAAAGGTAATGTGTTATGTCTGAGTCAATATTTGTACAATCTATCGCTGGTCAATTTAATCTTGTATGTATGCACTTATTTATCTGGGTATATAACCCTCACCTCAATTTAACTAGGTCAATTCAGAACAAAAGTAATATTTTGAACAAACATTACTAGAAGCTTACTCAATAATTAATTAGAATTAATATTATTGAATAATTATTTGACGCACGTAGCTTTTAGTGTTTGTTTTTACCAGTTTAAAATTTAATCCATTCTTCACCAGTTAAAACACAATCAAAACCTTCTTGTATACGGGTATTATATGTGATAAAGTTTGTCGGTAACTTGCGGCAGGTCGGTGGTTTTCTCCGGGTACTATGGTTTCCTCCACAAATAAAACTGACCTCCACGGTATAACTGAAATATTGATGAAAGTGGCGTTAAACACAATTGCCGTACGGTTACGGTTACATCAGTCGAGGATAAAGGAGGGGGACCAATTATTCTTCCTTTTTTCCAGACAGTAGGGATAAAGTTATTTATCTCATTTATCTCATGTAAGATATATTTTCTTTAGTATTTGGCGACAGAAATAAAACAAGAAAAAACATAGTACCACCCAAAAGATAAATGATCGGTCCCTAGCTAACAGTCGGCGTGAAGGTGGTTTTCTTCGCGACAGACCTCGCAAGTAATCGGAAATAAAATATAAATAACCCCAAAGGTGTCTCATTTAAAGAAAATCACCTGATGACAACGGCACGCGACGCCTTGAGAACGACGTCTATTTTCAGATTCCGTACATTGGAAAATAACCTCAACTTTTTAAACCAATCAAAACACGTATAAAATGACATGTGACTTTAAAATTAATTTATATTTATAACTTTATTATTGTACAAGTTATATACATTGCTATTGAAACAAAAAAAGTTGTCTGTGTTGGATATAAAGGGTTTCATTTCTCCAAGACCTTCACCTGAATACGAATGCGGAAAAAGAAACCCGTTATATCCAATACGGACCGCTTCTTTTGTTTCAATAGTACTGTATGTTTTGCCTTGTAACGGTCCACAAACAGCGTTTAATCTTTAACAATATAAATAACACATTTAATCTACGTGACACAGAAGTTGTCACATATATAATAAATCTATTAGTTCTATTAAGGAGAGCAGGTGGCATCAACCATCATTTAAGTATTAGATAGTGTGACAAGGCCATCGTGTTACACAATAGTGGAACAATAGTCAACTTTGAACCATAATCTAATTGTCAATACCATTTTTTTCGTCATCTGTACGCAATAACTTCTGTCATTTGTCAATTTGTTTTTTTTATGATCCCATTACATGAAAAAAAGCATGTACAACATATCATTAACGTTCTCAATTTTACCTTCGCCCTTGACCGACAATATTATAAATTACATGCATACACACATTCAGTGAACCTTGACGTAATCATCTTATAAATATATGTATATTTTATAATCTAAGTATTGAACGCTATACGGTGTAATAGATGATCCTCTGATTTTTATTATTGAAACAATCACCCGATTGCAAAATATTTTCCCGTCACCATTGGATACCATTCAAATCAACTAGTGGTGATATGTCGTGCTGATACTCAGAAAAAATATAATATCTGTTTTGTCAGGGTACTGTTAAATGTATTGATAAACATTTATATGATCTAAATAAGTTTATTAATAATAATAATAATATGTACGTCAACATCGAAATAGATTCGGCTGAATACCATATAAGGTGGTATACCAATTTAATTAACTTGTATAGCTAAATAGCTGACACATATGAAAATACGATGTATTTAAAAGCATCGATTACTCTACCTTGCTATTGTAAACAACTATCCATGCTTATGTTTATGTTTTATTTATTTTTGCGATAATGATGATGATTTTTGATTTTTGGTGTTTAACGCCACTTTCAACAATATTTCAGCTATATCATGGCGACCAGTTTTAGTGGTGGAGGAAGCCGAAGTACCCGGAGAGAACCACCGACCATGGGCAAGCAACTGGTAAACTTTATCACTTGTGGCTGCGAGTCGAGTGCATCCTTTTTGTAATTTACAAAGCCGGGCGCGAACCCACGCTGTATTGGTGATAGGCTTGTGTGAGTTGTTAGATCCAGCGACCTAACTCATTGAGCCACCCGGGCCCCCTTTTGTGATAGTGTGTTTTCTTTTTATGTGCATAGAGACGAATCTTTGTAGTTATGCTCCGAACGAAGGGAGACATATTGTTTTAGTCTGATTTTTTTCTTCCGCTTCTGCTTCCGCTTCCGATTCTTCTGCTTCTTCTCAGCGAAGCTTTTGTCCGGACCATATTGTAACTTTTTTGTCTTTCCAGATAGGTCAATTATATTAGGTATGTGGGTGCATGACCATAAGGCGGTGTGTCGCATACCTTAATGACATTCATGGGACCTTGACTTTTGACCTCAAGGTCAAATAATTGTTTTTTAAATAGTATTTTCTTGTCCGGATCATAACAGTTTTGTCTTTCGAGGTAGGTCAATGATATTTGGTATGTGAGTGCATCACCATAAGGCGGTGTGTCGCGTACCGTAATGACCTTCGTGGGACCTTGACCTTTGACTTCAAGGTCAAATATTTGTTTTTTAGGTAGTATCATTAAACTCATAATATGTAACTTATTGTTGTACAGATGGCCGCATTAAGGGGAGACATAAGTTGTAGACCGTATCTAAAACAGTTCTTCCTAGTTTTTTTCTTCTTTCTGTATTACTGTTAGATGGAGATTGAATTGCCAAGAGGGAGGGTTGGGAAATGCATATTGATTGTTTTAATCCAGGCACATTTGTGTGCCTACACCAAGTCAGAACATCCATTGTCGTTGGAATATAATGTCTTGGTCCTTTTTTCTGATGGATGATTTGCGGAGGGGCATAAGAGGTAGTTCTTTTTTTCTTTTGGCCATTGTATTGACTTCCGTTCTTTGATTTACGGCTTCTGGTCACCCCTTTGGATGATTTGATTTTGATTTGATTTATTTTTGGTGCTTAACGCCACTTTCAACAATATTTCAGCTATATCATGGCGACCAGTTTTAGTGGCGGAGGAAGCCGGAGTACCCGGAGAGAACCACCGTCCGACCATGGGCAAGCAACTGGTAAACTTTATCACTTGCGGCTGCGAGTCGAGTGCACCCTTTTTGTAATTTACAAATCCGGGCGCGAACCCACGTCGTATTGGTGATAGGCTTGTATGAGTTGTTAGATCCAACGACCTAACACATTGAGCTACCCCTTTGGTATCGTCAAACTTTACTTTGCTCAGAATAAGGCCGATAATTAATGTGGAGCGACATGTCTACCTGCTTCAGTAGGTTAACACTATTAAATCCAACTCAGCGTATTTGTCTAGTACAAAACAGACATTTGTTTATATATATACATTGCTGTTAGAGATCCAGTTATATAGAAGGGAGAGTTGGGATCCCATTTTCCAGTTTAACCCTGCCACATTTCTGTGCCTATCCCAAGCTAGGATCTGGATTTACAATGTCATATGTCGTGGTCTTTTTCGCGTTCAGTGAATTAAGGCGAGCGACGATTGCACGTATTGCTGATATTGAAGGAATTGTTGACCATCACTGTTCTAAGCGGACATTATTAAGGATCACCTGACTACGTTTTGCTGATATTCAAGGAATTGTTGACCATCACTGTTCTAAGCAGATATTATTAAGGATCACCTGACTACGTTTTGCTGATATTGATGGAATTGTTGACCATCACTGTTCTAAGCAGACATTATTAAGGATCACCTGACTATGTTTTGCTGATATTGAAGGAATTGTTGACCATCACTGTTCTAAGCGGACATTATTAAGGATCACCTGACTACGTTTTGCTGATATTGAAGGAATTGTTGACCATCACTGTTCTAAGCGGACATTATTAAGGATCACCTGACTACGTTTTGCTGATATTGAAGGAATTGTTGACCATCACTGTTCTAAGCAGACATTATTAAGGATCACCTGACTAGGTTTTGCTGATATTCAAGGAAATGTTGACCATCACTGTTCTAAGCAGACATTAATAAGGATCACCTGACTACGTTTTGCTGATATTCAAGGAAATGTTGACCATCACTGTTCTAAGCAGACATTATTAAGGATCACCTGACTACGTTTTGCTGATATTCAAGGAATTGTTGACCATCACTGTTCTAAGCAGACATTATTAAGGATCACCTGACTTCACCTCTATGTTAAGTGGTGTTTTCTTGCTGTTCAATCTTTAGATTTCTGATTGTACGTTTTGCTGATATTGATGGAATTGTTGGCTATCATTGTTTGAAACTTTTCCTTGTCATCATTTCATAGAAAGTAACGTATTCTAGCCATGACAATATTTATCTAATTATATTGAAATAGTTTGTATGACTAGTTATCACGTTATATATTTATAGCAGAATTTCCACATATATGTTTTCTATAAAGTAGAAATGTATAGGGCGTTATCACTGATATTATATTTTTTTTTATTAAAGCTGTTTGTGTTTCTATGTTACCGTAGTTTGTTCAAAATCTCGTATTGCTCTTGACAATGCCCGGATGTTCATTGTTATTGTTGCCGCGATGGTATGGAAGTAAATTTACATCATCTGTTGTATTCAATGACTTGCAATATTTAAATTTGTAAATTGAAATTCCTGTCCGTTGCTAAGCGTCCTCAATACAACTTTATATGATAAAGTTCGACAGTGTTTTATTCAATATAAACTTCCGGCCACATGCCCATCTTTTTACCTAGACGATTTATTTTTGTAAATTCATTCTCGTCATAAATATATGTGAAATACTGTTCTCTTGATATTACATCTTCGGTAACCCTCGGCTGAAGACGCTTATTTGTGTAATGTGTGGAGAGTATCGTCACTAGATCAGCCTTGTTTGGTTCCAGACGATGTACGTCAAACATCAACCAATCAGTCAATGATTTGTTGCTAGTCAGTCAATCAATCCATTAATCAATTTATCAACCAATCATGATATTAATCAATCAATCAAGCAATCAATCAATGATTTGTTGTAGGCCATTGGTTTTTTCCGAAAGTTTCGGTTTCCTTCATCAATGAACCTGAGAACATGATGATCCATTTGACATATATTTTGAAATTGTAGTCAAAACCCATAACTCCGTTACGAACTGGGCCTTTTATGCCGAAATAAATGGTACGGTGTACCAATGGGCATAAGACATGGCATATGCAAATATTTATATGGGGAAAAAGGGAAAACAAATTTCAGACGTCATCGTATGACCAAACTCTATTGTTAAGATTTATACATGATATTGATACGAAATTGACAAAACGACAAAAAGAACAACTCTATCAAAAAAAACGTAGATATCTAATTTAGTGAGTACGATGCGCATCTGTAATAACCTTCATCCGGGACACTCAAATTCATCTGTAATAACCTTCATCCGGGACACTCAAATTCATCTGTAATAACCTTCACCCGGGACACTCAAATTCAAAATATTGAAAACAATCTAAAAGTCTTTGGGAGGAAGGAAGACAAAGGGTCTAAACATGATAGCCAAAATCAGATAAGGTTACCTATGACTGAAAGGGGGTGGGGGCTTTGTTCTAATGACTACATTATTTAGGAACTATATTCCTCAATAATAAATACATTAAGTAAACCATGCTAGAGGCGACATACTTGCTTTCTAGGTGGATGATACCATCTGGGGATTAATAGAGATATAGACCCAGTGGTGCATTTCCTTCACGTGTAACGCGGATGCTGCAGAGTTAAAACTTATCATCCGTGGGTTTACAGACGATGTGAACAAACAGGTCACCCTTTGAATGGGTCGGAATGTGTTGGATTTGGAATCCAAATGTTTCCTCGTTGTCGTTATTTTTTATGCTTGGTAAACGTTAGAGAAAACCGAAAGGGCAGTCACGAATTGACAATCTAGAGACACATAGACAACTTTGAGCACTGATGAAAAAGGACGAAGACAAAGGCAAAGAAAACCCAACAACACAACAAAGCACAGAAAACTATAAAGATGAACAACACGGACCCAACCAAAAACAGGGGGTGAAACCGAGAGTAAAACCAGGTGCTCGCGAAGGGTAATCAGTTCCTGCTTCTTATAAGACACCCACCTTGTTATTTATATATATATATAAGTCCGATTAATTGTATTTAGTTTGACACATTCTTTCTATATATTCATACTAGATTATCTTAATGCCATTGTTTATCTCATTTATTTGACAGGTTTAAATATCGCCTTATTTAGAGATGAGAATGGTAAAGCGCATGCCTTAGATGCTTATTGTCCACATTTAGGTGCTAACTTTGCTGTTGGGGGCAAGGTCGTTGGGGATTGTATAGAATGTCCATTTCATGGCTGGCAGTTCCGTGGGTCGGACGGAAAATGTACAAAAATACCATACGCAGAAAACAGTAAGTATGTTCAGGACATAACACTCTAGAAAAGGAAGTTTGCTTTTGCTATGAATACGTAGATCATATATAATTTTGTGTGCACAACACGTCTCTTTAATCGTCTTGACGAGCAGCGCTCATAGTCAAAACATAATAGAACCAAATAATAAGTATGTTCAGCAAAGGGCACACTAGGTTAGGACGTGTTTTTGCTCTGAAAACGTAGATATCTAATTTATTGTGCACTTCACGTTTATTTAATAATCTTCATGAGAAACACTCATAGTAAAAACATGGGAAATCTAAATAGTTAGTATGTTCAGGACATGATACACTAGAAAAGGAAGTCTTTTTGTTATAAAAACGTAAGTATCTAATTTAGTGTGCACGGCGTGGCTTATGTAACAATCGTCAAGAGAAAAACACCCATAGTCAAAACATGGGAATGCCAAATAATTCACAAGTCTTTGTAAGCAAGGAAACCAAAGGGTCTAATAACTCATTATGCATAAACATTAAAATGGACTCTTTCTCAAACTTAAACGTAAAACTCTTGGCAATCGTGTATAACGAAATATTTACGTACTAAATATAGAATCTTGAGTTAAAATAAAACGATTAATGGGCGGTATTTTTTTTAACTTTAATTTTATTTTTATATATTTAAACTCAATAGCTCCTCCTATTACAAGTTAAGATATTAAAGTACATTTAAAAATAATCTATAGGGATATCAGTAAACACGTTGTAGCCAGATACAAGAGGCATAAACCATGGGCTAAATATTTAGCTTAGAATTAAAAGACTTATGATAATTATATATAATCAAGTCGTATCACTTTCATTCGCTGAACGAATTTTATGATTTTATTACGTATAACACGCCAAAGGTTTTTAAAGATAATAAAAGAAATACGGTTATCGCTTTTTTGATCAACAAACATAAAAACCTTGTCGATGCACTATTATCTGTTGTCAAGTTTTTAAACTCCCACATTTCGTTTCAAGCATGAATGAAATTAAAAACAGAAAATACCACACCGTCAGAACCGAGAACAGAAGTCGATACCTTTATAATTAGCACACATACATGACAGTTCACTCTCTTTGGAAGTAGTAGCGTGCACTTCAATAAAGGGTGGCGGCATTGAACTAGTTTTATAGGTCCAAATCATCCCTCTTTGCGGAATGATGCAGTCATGAAAATATGAAATGATATGAGTTTAAAAAAATTTAAAAGAAAATACAGGCAACATAACAAAATAAATGTTATCGTCACGTGATGAAGGTTATTCCAGAAACGCGTCGTGCGCACTAAATTTGATATCTAGGTTTGTATTAGAGAAAACCAAAGATGTTATCAAGAATGTACCGTCCAAAAACACAGGCAGCATTGACCGGAAGTCATGAAACGATGACACACAAAACAGAAAACACAACACATAAAACTAAATAGATTATCAACAAGGACCTCATAAAAAACGTAAACGAAATTTAGAACATATTTTTTGTAGGAGTGCTCATGTCTTATTTACGTCATTTGTGTTTGTTTACGTATAGTGGTGTCCAGTACATACTGTTTTGTGTTTATGTTTTGTTTTTCGTCGTCTTGTGTACACTATGTTGCCAGTTTCTCTGGATTGTTCATTATTGATTGCCCCTTCGGTATTCTCTAGCGTTTATTTTGAAGGTTGAGTTTGAAGAAGCACATTTGTAATATAGTGTGTCCTCACCCCTCTGCTCATAAGACAATAAGGTTGACAATAAGTGTTCTAATAACATTGACGTTATCTTGTGTTTGTTTTGATGTTCGACCACCAATATAGATCATTAAACATATACAGGATAAACGGAAACAAGTTTTGATTTGAGAATGGAAGGAAGTTTTTGGTTTGAGAACGAACGGAAGCCAGATTAGTTAGATATGAGAACGGAAGCAAGTTGTGATATGACAACGGAAGCAAGTTTTGATTTGAGAACGGAATCAAGGTTTGATTTGAGAACGGAAGCAAGATTGGATATGACAACGGAATCAAGGTTTGATTTGATTTGATTGATTTGATTTTTGGTGTTTAACGCCACTTTCAACAATATTTCAGCTATATCATGGCGACCAGTTTTAGTGGTGGAGGAAGCCGGAGTACCCGGAGAGAACCACCGACCATGGGCAAACAACTGGTAAACTTTATCACTTGCGGTTGCGAGTCGAGTGCACCCTTTTTGTAATTTACAAAGCCGGGCGCGAACCCACGCCGTATTGGTGATAGGCTTGTATGAGTTGTTAGATCCAGCGACCTAACTCATTGAGCCACCCGGACCCCAGGTTTGATTTGAGAACGGAAGCAAGGTTGGATATGAAAATAAAAGCATGATTGGATGAGAACGGAAGCAAGGTTTGATTCGAGAACGGAATCAAGTTTTGATTTGAGAACGGAAACAAGTTTTGATTTGAGAACGGAAGCAAGATTGGATATAAGAACGGAAGCAAGACTGGATGAGGACGGAAGTAAATTTTTATTTGAGAAATGTTGACTTTCTGTTGAATAACGGTTATCCATATATATGACAGAGACCAATCTAACTAACATTTGAAATATCATACTGTCATTATCATAGATTTTTGCAAACCCCTTACAAGACAAATAAAATGAATGCAATTCGACTTTTTTCAGTTCCTGAAATGGCTAAAGTAAAATCTTATATTATAATGGAATTAAATGGTTGGATCTACTTGTGGCACCACGCCGAGGGAGCCGAACCATACTGGACACCTCCAGAGATTGAAGAAATCCAGAATGGCCAATGGGTGTATGGTGGACGTTCGGAACACTATATTAATGCTCATATCGAGGTAAAATAATCATTATCAGGTTGATACTGTATTAGACTGTCATAAATCCATCATATGGCAGGTGAATTATGGTGGACATTCAGGACACTCTATTAATGCTCAGATTGAATTGGAGAGCTCCCAAAATACATTAGAAATCTCTCCTAATGCATTAAAGATTTCCCAGAATGCAGTAGAGAAATCTCTAATTTAAATACATGTAGAGATATCTAATTGTTCAGCTCTTCAATTCATTAAGGAATAAGTTGATTGATTGATTGATTGATTGATTGATTGATTGATTGATTGATTGATTGATTGATTGATTGATTGATTGATTGATTGATTGATTGATTGATTGATTGATTGATTGATTGATTGGAGTTTAATGTCCAGTGAGTAATTTTTCAGCTATATTCAGGACGAGAACATTTAAAAATTTAAACCCCATTGGACTCCAAACAAGGAAAGGTGATGGGTATGGATAATTTAGCCAGTGCAACAGGTCTCTTATGGACCACTCATCATGAGCATAATGCTCATAATGAGCTGTTACACTGGGTTCTTTAACGTGCGAAGAGG
>MJUT01006172.1:108431-131807 GCA_002080005.1 Gigantidas platifrons | reverse complement strand
CAGTGAGTAATTTTTCAGCTATATTCAGGACGAGAACATTTAAAAATTTAAACCCCACTGGACTCCAAACAAGGAAAGGTGATGGGTAGGGATAATTTAGCCAGTGCAACTGGTCTCTTATGGACCACTCATCATGAGCATAATGCTCATAATGAGCTGTTACACTGGGTTCTTTAACGTGCGAAGAGGATGGCAATTTCTCAACACGGGTCCTCGGTTTTATTTACGTCTCATCCGAAGGACGAGTTGGTTGTGAATTTATATATCCCGCACAACCGACGAACGCGCCTTCAAGCCGAAGAAGCTCTCGGTCCCATTTCTATACCCCGAGGTTCCCGCGAGGATGACCCCTTTTAGAGGACTAGTGCCTCTATCCCGGAGAAACCTGGTGCCTATTCTACCCCCGGTACACCCTCTGGGAGGGGGGTTAAGGAATAAGAATCAATTAAAAAAAGGATTATAAATATCTCTATTTTAATTAGAGATCTCAATTAATGTATTTAAAGAACCTTGTGATTTGTATGAGAGATTTATTTGATATTTGGTGTTTTAACGCCACTTTCAACAATACTTCAGTTATTATCATGGCGACCAGTTTTAGTGGTGGAGGAAGCCGGAGTACCCGGAGAGAACCACTGACCATGGACAAGCAACTGGTAAACTTTATCACTTGCGGTTGCGAGTCGAGTGCACCCTTTTTGCTATTTACAAAGGCGGGCGCGAACCCACGCCGTATTGGTGATAGGCTTGTATGAGTTGTTTAAGTAGATCCAGCGACCTAACTCGTTGAGCCACCCGGGCCCCCTTGTATGAGAGAGGTTTCTAATTAATTAGAGATATCTTTAATTAACTAATTTGCCTAATATAATAAGAGATCTATAATACAATTATTGAGCTCAGTAATTGAGCTTTAAGAGCTCTCCAAATGATTTTTATAAGATCTCTAATTAATCGGCGCATGATCACTCTAAATATTTGAGTATATTGACAATGTCATGTTTGTTCATATAAGTCATTTGTATCCACGATGCTACCGTGTAGGCGTTGGAAATGCATCTATTTCAATTTGAAAGGCAAAAGGTCAAATGTGATTATAAATGGCGTTCTATTCGTTAACATGTGAAGTTAATTACAAGATTACTCTAGGCTACCCCACTGAGCTACTCACATTTTATTACAAGATTACTCTAAGCTAACCCACTGAGCTACCCACATCATATTAATTCTGTATAATTACTATCGTCACAACAATGTCGAATGTCAACTCTTACAAAAATAATTGTAAAAATCGAAATGTGTACACATTCTCACAAAGCTGCTCATATTGTACAACTGAATCCATAAAAAGGGATGTTTTATTCGATTTTGATCGTTCATGCACGATTGGGTACGGTAATAATTATTTTAAACAATTCGAACAATAATAGAGATTTCAAAAGATTACAAATACCCACGTGAAATATGTTTCTAAATTGTGAGAGCATACGAAGAGTTTGAAGATACCAACGGGGGGTCATCATAATGCGTACATCGAAGAAGGTTAGACAACACAACAAAATGGCTAAAAGAAAGAGAACAAACAACGACCTACAAAACACACATAAAACTAAAGATCGAGAAACATAATTATATCTTCCCGTCTTGTCATTTATTGAAAATATTAAAATAGAATTAATGCTTGCAGACGATCGTGGGTTTTTGTTGAATTCTTTACTTCCGTCGTCATTAAAACCTTCGCACAACCACATATTTGTAATTTCCATGTGTATGGATAAAATAAAGACAAAAAATACCACAGTGTCGGTATAATTCCAAAATCTGATAGAACATTTGTGAAACAGAGGAAGAATCGATATCCCTAATACATAAATACATGACTGTTCACTATGCTGGCTTGGTACAGGCAGTTCATTATAAAATTGCGGGGTTAAATTAGATTCATGACATTTGATGTACCCAAACATCCCTCTTAGTGAAATGATGGATATATGTTTGTAAAGTGTCAGCCCTCACATATAACGTGTGGAGCATCGTTGAGCACTATAAAGAATGCTGGGTCCTGATTGATTTGATTGATTTTTTTTATGTTTAACGCCACTTTCAGCAATATTTTAGCTATATGATGGCGACCAACTGTATCGGTGGAAGAAGCCGGAGTACCCGGAGAGAACCACCGACCATGAGCAAGCAACTGGTAAACTTTATCACTTGCGACTGTGAGTCGAGTGCACCCTTTTTGTAATTTACAAAGCCGGGCGCGAACCCACGCCATATTGATGATAGGCTTGTATGAGTTGTTAGGTAATACAACTACCTAACTCATTGAGCCACCTGGGCCCTATGCTGAGTCCTAATAATGAACTTAACGTTCGATATATTTAATCGTCATGACACTGAAGTTGTCATATACTAGTAGAAGTTCTATAAAAGATTTAATGATATTCTCGTAAAATAAAGTATTCGTTCTATGAAATAAACGTGACATCAGCACCGGAACTCCGAAAAGGAGCTATGCATGAATTTGAAAAACGACAGTAATAGGTGGAATGGATTTTGGCTATTTTATCTGTCTCCTGGCTTTTTCCTTCATCAGAGTTATTTTCAGGTATGTTTGACCTATTTTGATACTTTCTACATAAACGCTAGAGAATACCGGAAGGACAATCAAAAATGCACAATTCATGCAGAGAAACTGGCAACATAGGGTACAAAAGACGACGAAAAACATAACAAAAACACAACACAATATGAGTTGGACTCCACTATGCGCAAAAAAAACATATGAAAAATACAAATTATTGTTCCTGTAATTGAAGTACAATGTACATAACGTTTCAGATGGTTTTACTACATGTATTTCTATTTTTGATTTCTATTACAGGAAGTTCCTGAAAATGGCGCTGACGTTCAACATTTATATAATGTACACACACCGTTTATGACAGCGGGAATAGACCTACGGTACATGTGGAACAGACTTTGGTCATTTGCCTCACACCTATGGTCAGCTAAATGGGAGGCACAGTCAGCTCCAAACGAACACATAGGCGTATTAACTCTTACACATCAGCTACGAATGTTTGGTAAAACAGTTACACCTATTAATATGGACGTTACTGCTAGCCAGGTAGGTTTGTTTCCTGTTTGGGTAAAGTGTAAGAGTTATGGAGTTTAACGCTATTTTCATCAATATTTGTTATATTGTGACTGTGAGGTCTGTTTTATTGGTGTAAATGTTTTATTTGTCCTGTGTCTTGTGTACAGTTGTCAATTTCTCTGGATTGTCCATTTTTGATTGGCACTTCTGTATTCTTTAACGTTTATGTGTGTAATAAATGTTAAAGTATAATTCCATTTGTAGCCATTTTTTTTTCTCTAACTCTTTAATTTGATGTCTCTTTAACAATTAAATACAAATGTACACAGAAATAAAGGTGTACATTTTCAGAACATCAACGTTTTAGGCTTCTGATTGCCCCTTTGCTAATCTTCAAACTTTTCTTAATAAGTAAGTAAGTAAATGAACCTAAGAGAATATCCAACATTACACTTAGACATAAATTCAAGTAAAGGAATAGCCCCTTTATTGTTGTTCTAGTTCTTGTCTTTGCATGACACATTAGTACTCCCGAAAAATGGGTTCTCCTATTTCTTAATTTGTATAGAAGCTATTGTGTTTTACCAATGAGTCAAGAAAACAAAAGTAAATATCAATTTTCAAATGGACTGCAAAAAAATGAATAGCAAAAAAATAAATACCACACTGTCACAACAGTTTAAAATTCCAAATTCCAATGGCAAAAAAAAATCCAATTAAGAAAAAGAATTAAAAAAAATATTTTTACAAAATAAATTGTGTTTCGAACACGTTAATTAGCATATACATGAGTAATTGTTGACTTTAAAATTACTAATTATACGTTGAGGTCTGTGTGTTTTTTGTAATTTTAGTGTAATCAATATGTGATATTATTTATCAAAGTAGGTCTCCTTATTTAAACACCCTGTCGAGCGTACGAGTACAAATGTAAGTGCAAAAATAGTAACATTCCTAAATACAATAAAGCGAATCAAAATATTTAAACAGGTTAAAAACCCCCTCGTATCTTTTTTTTTCATCTGTATGAATAAAACCGTGAATGATTTTTTTTATTTAAAAAAAATATGACATATTAAATGTCAGATATTTTTATTTCAAATTCCAGGAAGCACTATTGTATGTTTTCCATTTAAAAAAAAAATAAGTCATATTAACAGTTTGCTGACTGGCTGAATATTTCTACTATAGATTTAAATGACACAATTCTTTGTTCCGATTTTTTTTATTAATGTCTTTTTAAGAGTACTCAGAGTATCTGTAATAAGCAAGTTGATTGTTGTATATAGTGTACCCTCTCTGGTTATAACTACCTTATCTACTACGTGTACCATATTTGTGTATCAGTAAATAGTAATTGATTTCTGTCCAGATATATGATACCTACTGTAGTATCTTGTATAACACCATTTAAAAGGCTACCTCTCCCATCTGATTAACCGATTTTCAAATTGTTAAGGATATTTATTTTATTTCGCTTCACGTCATTGAAACATCTGTGATAACATTTATTTGCTTCCCCATTTCATGAAGATGCAATTCAATTTTCTTCATAAAATACTAAAGACAGATTACATTGATTTTTTGAATTAATGAGAAAAGATATGGATGTAAATGAACACCAGAGACTGTCAAACATTACACTAAAACACAGATTTAAGTAAAGGAACAGCACTTTTATTGCTGTTCTACATTTCACAGTCACAGTAAGGACTTCAACCATGAGAATAACTGGTACCTTAAAATGAGAGTAAAACAACTCTAGGCTGTAGTTGAGAGGTACCATTCAATTCCGTTGAGAAACGCTACATCTTGGTATCTTTGTCATTGTTCTGGTGTTATTTGGTGTACACAATGTTATTCCCATATTCGCTGTTATCAACAAGAAAACAAACTATGGGTACAGTAAACTTACAAATATCACCATCATTGTGCACGACATCACATTATAACGAAGTTACAAATACAGGCAAACAGAAAAAAAACAACCACAGGGCTCACATCAGGTAAATAGTAGGACAACTAGAAAGTTTGATATACATGTAGTTTGAGGTGGGCTAACTAATTGGATAAACTCTATACTGTTTTAGTATTGTCTTAATTGTATTTTTTTATTGTAATTTCACGTGTGGAACAGGAACTGCTAATCCTTCCGGAGCACCTGAGTTCACTTCCGGTTTTTAGTGGAGAACGTGTTGCTCGATCTTTAGTTTTCTATGTAATGTTTTGTAGGTCGTTGTTTGTCCTGTTGTCCATTTACTTTTTGTCATTGTGTTGTCTGTCCTCCGATTTACGGCTTCTGATTGTCGCTTTAGAATCTTCAAACTTTTCTTCATCCGCTGTGGTTTTTACTTCAGGATTCTAAAGTATTTCAGTTCTTATTTGGATACATATTCAAAGGCCCATGTGTAACTTTGCAATTAAAAAATATTATAAGACTAAATCAGAGCTCCCCAAACTTAATGAATATTTGAGTAAAGTGTCGATCCAAATAAGAAAAAAGTACAAATATAAATTTAAAGCGAAGCAAAGAACAAATGCTCAGACAGCACGAACTCCCAACAAAATCCGGAAGTGACACCAGGTTCGCTTCTCCGGAAGTGTTAGTATATCCTTTTTCATTACGGACACCTGTCGTGGAATCTTGATTTATATACAGTTCGTTTCTGTCCTAGTGAACACAAAGCGAAATAAATACTAATATTTCAGTTCAAATTGTGGCGGTCAGTTTGTTTTGATGGAGGACAACCGGAGTGCCTGGAGAAAACCACCCACTTGCCGCAAGTCACCGACAAACTTTATCACATAGTACTGTACTCGCTCGCCATGAGCTGGATTCGTACTTACAACTGTGGTGGTGATAGGCACTGATTGGATTGCATAGGTAGTTGTAAAGCTAAGTTATATACGATCAGGACCACGACGGGACCCCTCAGAATTTTTAGAAAGTTGGCCAGTAAAAGGGACAACATAATTACAATAAAAACATAGATATCTGATTTAGTGCGCGCGACGGGTTTCTTGAATAACCTTCATCAGGTACGCTCAAATTCGAAAGATTAGACAGACAAATAATCTAAAGCTTTAGTAGCAATATAACCAAAGGGCCTACCCATGATACGGTAACCAAAATCATGTTAATGAAATTTTATCATTTTGTTTATTTTCAGATTGGACCTGCTATTGTTTACCTAAATTTTGATACATTCTTTGGTCGAGGCATTTATATACAGTCTATCACGCCAGTTGAGCCGCTGGTGCAGAAACTTGTCCATAATGTGTACATAGACTGGAAACTTCCAACAATACTGGCAACATTCCTTATGGTGTCTGAAGCAATACAGGTATGTAGATGTTTCTTACCTAATTCAACCGCATCGGTGGCGTAATGGTTAGCGTGCTCGCCTCGAGTCGGATCAAACAAAGAATATACAATTGGAATTTGTTGCTTCTCCGTTAAGCACGCAGCATTATGCAGAAAGAACAAAGACTGGTTGGCTCGGAATCAGAATAATGTGTCCGAGTGGAGCGACATGTCTACCCGCGGACTGTTGTTTCAGTGAGTTAGTACTATAAATATCCAACTCAGCGTATTGGTCTAGTACAAAGCGAACCTCATCATCATCTCATTGAAAATTAAATTGTCCTCTCCCTGATATAGCTGAAAAATGCTGAGTTGACGTTAAAGAACAATCACTCACTCAGTCACTGGTTCTTACATAAATCGATTGCTTTACCATTTCGATTAAAGCTACATTTGATGATTACTGCAATGCTTTTGTGTTGTCTGCAAGCATCAAATTATAGTGAAGTAATTTTACACTTCAATGTTTTATTAAAAGAAAGTTTAAAAAGGATGGTAAACAATTCCTCCAATATTAGCAAAAACAAACAACTACCTCTCACATGAAATCATGGAACAAACAAAGACCATGATACATACCTTTTAATAAGGGGCAGTATCAGGTACTTTTACCCACTTAAAATGGTAATTGGTACCTCCTAATCAAAAAACTGTTGCATCAGATATTCATAAAACAACATGTTCAAATTTTATGATTAAAATTACCGCCTGTAAATAGTGAAGTACTAGTACACTTGAAAAATATTGAAAGCCCTGTGACATATGACCTTGAACATTAATGTCATCCTGGCTTGGGACAGGCACATCAATGCGGCAGGATTGTTTAGGTCAGATTTTGAACAATATTTCAGCTATACTCACGACTAGAACATCTTTGAAACAATAAATCAGTTTGTAACATGAATGCATTCTTTTCCTTTGATCTTTTAATGGTTAATATACCAGAATTTAATCAACAGCTAATCACTATGAAATAATACACGCAGATACCAGGTATTGCACACTATAAATCTAGGCCAGGGGCGGATCCAGGGGGGGGGGCGCACCCGGCGCGCGCCCCCGCCCCCCCCCCCTCTAATTGGAAAAATTTGATTTTTTTTGCGTAAAATCGTGATTTTTCACACGAAATACCCCAAAAATGGATTCTTTTAAGTGCGCTCCCCCCTAACATCAAATCCTGGATCCGCCCCTGTATGATATAGTTGTATTACTCTCAGAGAGCCATGCAATAATCAACGACATAGGTGTGATATTGATACATGTGTACCTCAATTTTCCCCCGAATTAAACGGTTAAACAACCGTTTAACTCGAAAAAGCGTGATATGCATATTACATATAGATAATAATGGGTCTATGAGGGATGTTACCTATGATCATTGACCGGATCCAATCTGACAATGTTGTGGTTACTCTAACCATCCGTGCTTCCGCTGCAGCACCTTCTGCAACCAACTGAGCATACTATAGATTTAAACGGTTTTAGTGATTGTTAGTCAATGATGACGTACTAACGTGGGAGACACGACATTATTTATTTTTGACATGTAATTAAAATACAGATATAGATTACACAATAACTCCTGTACTCTCGAACTTTTCATATGAGGTTGTTGTATAAGATATTTTTACGTAAAGGTCATAATCATAACCATAACATGCATCACTAAACAAGCAATCGATTAAAAGCTTTTCATTGAAGAAGTCAACGATGATGTTACGGGTTAAATACAATGATGAAGTTACGGATTAAATAACACTCTACCCGCCATATATAAATATCAGGGGCGGATTCAAGGGGGGGGGCGCAATTTTTTGCGTAAAATCGTGATTTTTCACACGAAATACCCTAAACATTTTCGCGCCTCCCTCCGCTCGGCGCGATTTTTTTTAAGTGCGCCCCCCCCCTAACTGGAAATCCTGGTTCCGCCCCTGAAAAAGACAGTCAAACCTGCACATGCAGTCACCTCTATTAAGCAGTCACTTGCATAAACAGGTCACCTTTTTCTTATCCTCTCATAGAAAATGTTATATGAATTGAACCTCTTTTAAGAGATCACCTGTCCTACAAGACCACTTTTTCTTTGTCCACAATATGACCTCTTAATAAAGATTTCACTGTACTACAATTACGTATTGATCCAACCCGAAAAACTGTGGTATAGGTATTACCTATATATAATAATGGGTCTATGAGGCATGTTACCTATATGATCATTGACCGACTCCAATCTGACAATGGTGTGGTTACTCTAATCACCCGTTCTTCCGCTGCAGCACCTCTCGCAACCTAGCATACTATAGATTTAAACTTTTGCGGTTTTAGTGATTGTTAGTCAATGATGACGTACCAACGCGGGAGGCATGACTTACGCAGTACTACTGATTAATAAAAAGAAACTGTCATTTCTGACCGTTTTATCGGGTTGTTTGAAGTTTATTGTCATTGGTCAGTGACTAATACTGCACCCTGTAAAAAGACTGTGTGAGTCCACAGTTTAATACATACAATATATACTTTTCATTTTGTTATCAATATAATTAGTCAATGTTGTGTGACATAATATGAAATATACTAAGTTGATAAAATGGAGAGAAAAAAAATTTAAAAAAATGTCACACTGTCGGAACAGTTCCAAACTTCAAGAGAAAAGGCATAGAAAGTACAAAAATCGATACCTTTAATATACAAATACATACATAGAAAAAATATATTTAAAATTCTCATGCCACGGGACATCAATAAGTTAGCTATTTAAACAACATTTGTAAAAATTGTAAATTTTACGCTCTGTTCATATTTTATGAGTACAAAATCTATCAGCATATTAACTAAGCTTTTTTACAGGTAATATTTATATTATATATATATATATACTGACATGTTATTAATATACAGATCTAGAATACACAGTAACTCTGTGTCCTTGAACTTGATGATTATGAAAAAATAACCTAGTGCAATAATTCCTCTGGAAATTATACACTAGTGTAATTTGTCCTCTGGAAAGAATACACTGGTGGAAGATAAAATAGTCAAACCTGTCTATAAAGAACAACCTCATATAGTATATATAATTTGAACCTGTATATTATGGGTAACTGCTTATAAAGGGCGCAATTTCTTTTTCGAGGAAGTCGCCGTCAAAATCCATAGTTAATTTTCAAAAAATGATACATTTCCATGTCGTTGCCATGACTGCCCTTTATATACAGGTTAGACTTTATGCTACCCAATATTGCTGAAAGTGGCATTAAACACCAAACTTCAAATCAAATCAAATCATGCTACCCTGTTATAGTTGTCATTATACATTGTATTAAACTTGTGTTTGTTCTCTTGCAGGTCGAACGTGACATAATGATATGGAATAACAAGAAGTTCGTCAACAAACCAATGTTTGTTAAATCAAAGGAGGACTCTCTTATTGCCAAACATCGTAGATGGTTCTCACAATTTTATTCTGAAAATAGTCCCAAATTAAAGTTTCAAAAGGATAGCTTAGACTGGTAGATAGCAAGTTTGTGTGTATGATCAGTATGACAATAATTTAGTTTAGAGTATGGATGTGACTTTATAAACAAAAAATCAAATGTAAAAGTATTATATATTTGTAGTTAAAACAAATTACAGGGATCATTGGGATTGACAACGTCTTCTTTACGGATCGATTCTCAAATTGCACGGATCATAATGATTAAAAGGGTTTTCTTTGAATCGATTCTCAATTACACGAATCATAAGGATTTAGGAACTTCTTTGTCACGGATAGATCATCAAATTGCACGGATCATAAGGATTAACTATGTCTTCTTTACGAATCTATCATAAATTTCACGGATCATAAAGATTGACAACGTCTTTTTACGGATCGATAATCAGCTTGCACTGACCATAAGGATGAAAAATGGCATTTTCTATGTGTCAATCATCAAAATGCCCGGATCACAAGGATTGAAAACGTTTTTCTTCGAATCGATCCTGAAGTTACACGGATCATAAGGATTTGGTAGTTGTTTCTACGAATCGATCCTTAAGCCACACGAATCATAAGAAGTGAAAACGTCTTTCTACGGATCGATCATCAAATTACACGGATCTTCTTTTTCATGGATATATTATTTTGCCAAGATTGAAACAAGACTAAGCAGAGAATCTGATTTATGTTTATAATTGATTCATCTCAATACCAGAACTATATATGTTTCCTGACAATAGTGTAATTGGCTTTATTTCCTCAATTCTAAAGTCGATCTATAAATACTATCCATAAAAGTATTTTAAAACAAAAATTATTTATAAATGTATCATTATCATTCAAGTCCATTATTTTCAACTACTTTGACGAACCGGATGTTTTGAAGTGATCATTTTTATTTCTTCTTCCAGTCATTTATTGAAAATACTCAAGACTTCTTTAAAGTTGAAATCGTGTAAGCTCACGAAACGTGTCCACATATACATTTTATACAAGTAGATTTGAAAATTGTTAGGGTAATGGGAGTCTTTTAGCAATATTTCAGCTATGTCGTTGCTGCCATTACCAAGAGTTAACCACCGAAATGCCTGTGTAGAGTTAGTACATATAGCAATATGCGAAATTATTAGCATTAGTAGTATTTTAGGTGCTGATTACAAAGGTTGGTGTAAATCCAATGACCATGCGATTGCGGAGATGCTACGGAGGCCCCTACATTCCATAGAAAATGTATATTTATCTAATGGTGCTGAACGCCACCAATTCTGACATTGGTTTTGTGACCATCTTTCAGAAATCATGCTAAAGTGAAAATGCATAATACGTAAGTGTTAGAAGTGTAATAGAGGAGGTAGTGAAAGGTTAAGATGACCGTGTGAATCGCAATCCTTGTGTGTGGGGGGGAGGGGTATGCTGCATAACGGAAATTACTTCTCAAACATGAATGCTTATTTAATAATTTGCAAAAACAATCTGCAAATTAGATTTATAATTTTTCGCACTCATTTACGACTTCCCAATAGGGTGTAAAATTGAGAACCAAATGAATAATTATGGGAAAGGAGATGTTTATTTTCCGTAATATCTGGTCTCGTTCTCTATGTTATATGAGACTTTCTGCTGTTCTGTTGTTTCGGTTTTATGTGTGTGTGTACTTTGGCTATATCGAAACATTTCCGGTAGTCTGTTACCCGTCGTATGGTAGGGAAGTGTTTATGGACAATACAACTGGTATACTATCCAATTATTTCTCGTTGGCGTTTTGGTGTTTCGCAGTCAAACTTGGAAATATTTGTCGGTCAGATTTTGATAGTGACAAAATTGATTTTATGATATCTTCAATGACGCAAACATTACGTCATTCTTTTGTAAAATACCAATGATTTACATAAACAATATCAGCATTTCAAGTGATATTTCGTTCATAGTAATAAGTCTTAATATCGTACGATAGGAAATCCATAACCTCCCCAATATATTGTACTGTTGATCTAGAGCCCAGGATTGGGTTGCACAAACGTCATTTAAGTTTAAGTGTCAATTAAATCCAACCTAAAAATCAATTAAATTTAAGTACAAACGGCAAAAAAAAAGATTATATAAGTGGTATGTTAATTGTTTGTCCAAGTTGTACTTAAATATGGTTATGAATGATTTTATTGATTAAAACATTATTGACACTAAACGTGAAAAAGGGTTGGAAAAACATGACCAAGGGACGATCACCAATGCTTAAGGGCTTCTTAAATTTAAGCAGTTTAATATTTACACAGACTAATGCTGGTGTTATATATATACAGTCATATCCCAGTAGTGGTACTGCTCAGAAAGTAGCAATGCACATTTCCAATTACTAATACATGTGTATCTCGTTGATGCCAAAAAGTTTGGAAAATCAAAACGTTTAGCAAAATTTTAAGAGCACAAAACTCTAAAATTCTACAGAGTTATTGAAAAAATATTAATATTAGTAAATATTGTCTCAAGCAGAGTATGATTTTGCTCCAGCTTGCGAGTTCTATTAATATTCTGCAAGGCACAGTAATCATCAATATTCGTGCAATAACTCTTTTATTGGGAAAATTATGTCTACATCATGATTTGAAGATATAATGCGATCGTGCAAATATCGAGAAAATAGTCTACATCAAATATATTATACTGCTACAATAGCAAAATATTTTAAACCAAATTGTTTAATATAAAATATCTGTGTTTCTGAATAACTGAGGCGTCCCATTAACCGGTTTAAGCTCTCCACCCTTTTGTTCCTGCCCAATGCCGTGCCCTGGATATCTAACGTCTTATGTAGTGGTCATTTTGTATATTTAACGATTTGATATGAGAGGTGATTGTTAGTTTTGTTGATATTGGTGGATTTTTTTTGTTGACAATCACTGTTTATTAAATTTTCATTTCATACAGAAGATTTTTATGTTTTAAAAATAACATAGTCCCAATTCTATAAATAATTATATGTTGACAATATATGACAACAACGTATATAGTCATTTGTGGGCCGTCATGGTTGTATGGGAGTTGGATTTACTACTATCTGTGCAATTGGTACCTATCACCACAAAAGTTGTGAGTTCGAATCCCGCTCATGGCGAGGTGTACTCGATACAACATTATGCGATAAAGTTTGTCAGTGACTTGCGACAGGTCGGTGGTTTTCTCTGGGTACTTGTGATTATTGTCTTGTACATGCAATAATTATATAATATCATTCAACGAAATCGATGCACCAAGTTGCAATGCTTATCAACAAATCTGTACTAGTATGGTCTAGGTCATATTTACTAGTATACAAGATAACTCTGTTCATTATGCTTAACATTGTAAATAGCATATTGTATTTGTTAAAACTATATTGTTTTGAATTTTAAATGTTTTTTTGTTTGTTTGATTTTAATATATGAAAAAAAATTATATATTTTATCCTCTAGATACTGTAGCTAGTTAGTTGTTCCATATACAGTTCTTAGTTGAAATTGCTCAATGTATTACCATAACAACATGACTTTGGTTATTTATACACTGATGTATATGTATTTAAACTAAGTTGTACTCGATACAACATTATACAATTATTGACTTTTAATGAAATTAAAAGTCAATAACTGCTTTATTAAATAATAAGGAATTTTGAAGAAAAAAAAATATTATTTCATAATTTAGAAATTTTTTGAAAATCTAGAAATTTTATTAAATTTTTAGAAATTTTTAAAAATTTGTTTTTTTAGAATTTTTTTGGAAAATTTTGAAATTTTGAAAAAAAAATTGCAATTTGATTGGCCGACTGGAAATGAAATCTCGTCTCTGGTTGGACAACGTTGAAACCCCGAATATACCTCACGCGAGGTGTACTCACTGCACGCGAGATAGAGTTGAGAACATGCTGTTTAGGCCAATCAGCGAACAGCAAAATTCCTTATCATTTAATAATATGTGATATAAAGTTTGTCAGTGACTTGAGGCAGGTTGGTGGTTTTCTCTGGGGAATCCGGGTTTCCTCCACCAACAAAACTGACCGCCACGATATAGCTGAAATATTGTAGAATGTGGCATTAAATATCATATAGCCCTAAGCCTAAAATAAAAAAGGAAGTATTCAAGGAACATTCCTAAAGATGAAATAAATACATTCTTAGATTTGTTATATGTCTGGTCTGAACTGACAGCAAGTTAAGATTGTATGTACAAAGCAAAATCTTATTCAAACATGTTTATTCATGTTCAGAACATAAATAGTCGAATATCGTTATCTCGAAGTTCACAGCACCGCTGCAAAATTTCGAGTTATCCGAAATTTGGCTAAAGACAACTAATGTGTTTGTACTGGTGAGGACACCAACAGTATCTAAGTATGGTTTTTGATCCATTGGAATAGCGTCCTTATAAATGTTTCTACTATGAAGAACAGCTATAAAACCATATTTGAATAGTCTTGCTCTCGTTTCTCAGTACATCTTCGTCTCCGTGTGTGTTTTGATATGCGACCTTTTCGAATTTCTAAATATGGGTTATTTCTAAAAAGTAGCGAATAGTATAGAATAGACTCATGAATGTCTGTCATTAAACATTTTTGTAAGTGCCAACAATAAAAAAATTCTTTTAAAATTCGAAATGTTTTTATACTACTGTGTGAAAATAGTGCATTTCACTCCTGACAAAACCATTGTCTTTCAAGGTGTACATATTCTTCCAACAATTTATATTGTATTTTTTGCGAATAGTTGGTATATAAATATAGAAACATATGTATATTGAAACTGTAAATTTTGTATTTATGTCGAAAATATGATTCAGTTTATTTAACTGTCGGGTACTTATAGAAAACCTTTTAAATTCTAACATTGTTTTATTTATTTTGTATTTAGTGTAATTACAATTGCATTGCCACCACCACGACTAATTACAATGCATACGTATTTACAAGATCTGTCTCATATTTCGTGCATTTATCGGAAAATCATAACATTACGGTATTGGTGACAATCGTCACTTCCGGTACATTTTGAGCTTGATCGTGACTACCAGACTCATTGGGAGTGGAGAAAAAATCCGGGCATAACGGAAAGACCGGTAAACCTCCTCACCTTGGGTAGTAATCTTTTACACACAGTTAGAAATCCTTAAACCCACTCGTATACCTCTGTCAACGTTTTAGCTTCTACAAGATTCTTGTGAAAAGTTTCCGAATAAATCTCAAATTTCAACCATTTATCTTACAGTTATTATCACGGATTTAAATAATTTTCCGGTTGTTTTCGCGGACTGTGTCGCTACAGTGCACTAATTGAAAATTTGAACTTGCATTCATTGATTTATGTATAAATTTGAAACATTGACACAGCTTAAAGAAAGACCGATAACTCTGTGTGAGAGATTGCTTAAGTGGAAATGGAAACATCTAAGCTGGGTACACATATATCGTCGACGTCGACCCATATCAGTGGTGTACACATATATCGTCGACGTCGACCCATATTAGTGGTGTACGCCGAATGGGCAAATCACTAACACAAAACTACATGGGATATTAACGTTTTGTTTACTGTTTGCACAATTTTCATAAATGCTCTTTTTTTTCCCCAATGCAAATACTAGTATTTAATTTATAGATAATTATAACAAAGTTACAATGCAATGTGTATGATTGTTTTTATTTGTATAACATGTATATTCAAATCCTTGCTTATATATCATATCATGTAATTTTACAAAACCTTGCTTGTACCCCATTCAATCTGGTTATGCAAAATCGTGGTTGGATCTCGTTCAATCTGGTTATACAAAACCTTGACTGGTTGTCATTCCATGTGTGGCTGTATGAAACCTTTAGCTGTTATCAATCTATTTATGCTAAACCTTTCTTAAATTGGTTGGTTTTGATGTGATTACACATATTTTCTGTTTTAGTAGATTTAGAAATTATGTTAACCCTTAGCATTCCGTCTACGGTCGAATCTCGTTATCTCGAAAGCGGGGATAACTCGAATTAAGCCTTGGCCTTGCTGTAGTATTTGTCAATCTGATTGAATCCTCTGCTGAAATACACTACTCCCCTCTACCATATGACATATTAGAGGTCACGTCCAGGTGAACCTATGACCAGCCAATGAAAACGCCACTGTCAAAATCTTAACAGCGGATATCGCGCTTTCTTTATTACTACATCATAAACGTAAAATTCTATGATTTGTTGATTTTTAAATAAGTACTCATATACTATTAATAAAGTTCATCTGGATAGAACTTCTAATTGGGTACTGTCAGATGTAAGGAAATGGGGGTGGGTGGGTTGTAGAACAGTATAAGAGATGATTCTACTGATATTGAGTATGTGTAAGTATACTGTACTCGGATTAATACATTACTCAGCCGGTCTACTCGACTTGAAAACAACTAGATTCGACTGTATTTCGTTGTCATTTTATTTATTTTATCTTTTTGTTTGAGCAATAAAACGATTCATGTAGATATTTGATTTTTTATTTATTTATTGTCCATGGCTAAGTATGTTATACAGGTTCAAACACACAATTCCTGTCTATGTTATTGTTGGCTGTTGAAGGATCTCTTGATATATTATTTTTGCATTTAGAACTCTAAATATTATTAAATATCTTCTGTTATCACATATTTCGTTGCAATCTGTTCGTTTTTGCATGTCCAAGTCAGTGTTGGTTATTTGCCCTCAGGGCAAATATTCGTATTTGCCCTCAAATACCCGCATTTGCCTCCGAATTCAACTTCCGGTATATGCGAAGTGGTCTCAAAGATTACATGTCAAAATACATGGAAAGATGGTGCATACAAATTGCATTAAATCGTATTTCAATCAAATTAGAACATTTCAAAATATTGGAATATTAAATAGGAATTTCCATTCAAATTTCAACGTCTTGGGTAGATTTTACAAACACTTTCTAACGTCATTGTACAGATGGACATTGTTTGGTATCTTTTTGGTACCAGATTCGAAACAAAAATATTTGCAAGTTGAAGAAAGGCAACTCTCTTAAGAATTTATTTCCGTGATTTGTCAGCTCAAAGATCTTTTCTACAATACAAAAGTAAATGCTTGGAAAAAAAGGTCAATGTAAAATATGAGATCAATAAATTATGACATGAAATTTTCCATATCGTCCCTGGTATTAGCGCTCCAGCTTCGCTGTCGAGCTTGATATGGCAGTCTCGGGATGATATCAGGGCCGATATGGAAGATATCATGTAATAATCTCTTAGTGTTCTATATCATCATGTTGAATAAACGTTAATGCTAACGAACCTACGATCTAGCTCCTTCGAGGTGAACACGCTAACCATTACGCCATCAAATTGTGGTTACTTTGAAATCCAGCAGGATGTATATATTGTATGATTGTCACTTGCTTAAATGTCTGTATAGATGTATAGCACTTTACGTTATAGCTCGTGATGGTTCGTATATATTATCTGGCTTTCTGTATGTAGATAACGTCAAATATCATACGTGTGTCCAAATAGAGTAAAACATGTCCATGCGGTCACCTTTATTAAGCATTCACCTGTCTTAAAAGACCACTTTTTCTTTGTCCTAGGTTTGACTGTATACAGTTTTACGAGAAAGTCAGCGTTGGCAAACGAGCATGCGTAGAGTGGCTGATATTTGATAGTATATATGCATCCATAACAAGAAGACAAATAATCATTTAATCGCATTTATTGTTTTAAAATATCAATGTTATGTAGATAAGGTGTGGTGACGTCAGAGATGTGATAACGTCGGGCCAACTTAATATTTTGGGGTCAGTAATTTTGATACTAACGTAGAGAAATATGATAAATACATTTATCGCTATTTTGCGGTGTTTTCCTTTGATCTTGCTATCTGAGAATTTCCCATCTCACGCTAGTAGAGTGAGATGGAAAATTATCGCCAGTAACTAAGCGTTGTCAAGAACGCACGTTGTATTATCGCTGTTTTCTAATACTTAAATATGACGTTATAACTTATTGACGTCACATTACCAAATCCTTGATATTAAGTGATTAACGATATAAAATAGTAATTGTGTTTTAAAAAAATGTCAGTATCTCAACAAAAATTATTTAATTATGAATACAGAATAGCGATAAAATGATTAAAGATGTTTTTTTAAAACTCGAGGACGTTTCTCAGTCATCTCTCATATCAGGGCTTCGCCCTTCGATGAGAGATGACTGAGAAAAGTCCTCTCGTTTTAGAAAACATCGTTAATCACTTATTACATATGCATCCATAACAAGAAGACAAATAATCATTTAATCGCATGTATTGTTTTAAAATATCAATATTATGTAGATAAGGTGTGGTGACGTCAGAGATGTGATAACGTCGGGCCAACTTAATATCTTAGGGTCAGTAATTTTGATACTAACGAAGAGAAATATGATAAATACATTTATCAAACATCCAGTGGGCGTTTTATTTGAGGCATACGGGATATTAACTAACACATACAACACCTTGTATGCACGTGATACAAGATGTCTTTTAGTTAGAGCTAATTTCGTGACGTCATCAGTTTGGAATGCGGGAATACTCTCGCATGGTCTTCATCGATAGATATACCGGTAACATCCCATTAAGAAGAGTTTGAAGATACCAAAGAGATAATCAGAATCCGTATATCGAAGAAGAACAGACAACACAATGGCCAAAAGAAAAATGGACTAAAGGACACACAACGATCTACAAATCATACCCATAAAAAGATCGAGTAACACGAACCCCACTAAGAACCGGGGGTGAACTTGGGTGTTCCAGAATGGTAAGTAGTTCCTGCTTCACTAGTGACACCCGTCATGTTAATCTAGTTACAAACCCGGTGACAAGTCATGAATGAGGAAAGGACCGGAAAGTGTTTACGTCAAGAGAAACATATCCGTGGTCATTTATAACACAGATATTCCATAACGGTCAACCAAGTCATGGTGGCGATCGTACAATTTTCGAAGTGTTGACTTCAACTTAACCAAAAGGAATCCTTGGTTCAGCAGCGTCCTTTTTAGCAGCAACCCTCCATCAAGGAAGTCCTGATAGGAACCAGAAGCTCTGGAATATCGTATCAACTGAGAAATATATACTCCATATGCAGGTGTTGCTGGAATGTTGCTACATACAAACGAAAGGTTCACAATGTGAAAACTGAAATCATCTCTTTTGTCGTAAAGTTTCGTTCTTAACCATTCCTCACTCAATTTCGAGGTGTAGGTCTTGGTATAAAGCAGACCTATCTGTATCTGTGGTATCCTTTATTTCAAGCTCAGTGGGATAGATGCGATCAACGAAATCACCTAAACGAGAATTATTTAGTGAAAGGACATCATCAATATAAGCATTAAGGAATACTGAAAAGTAACATTTTATACGATCGTTTCGTATTGTTGCACCATGAATAATAGCAATCCAAGCCAAAAATTTCGTCCCCAATAGTAATGTAAGCGTTGTGTAACGGTATGGGATGCTTCCGTGCCTATAATAAAAAGTGCCTTTATGTAGGTACATTTTTTGTATTATTGAATGATAAAGAATTTTGCTTTTTTCTGATTGGCTTAAACAGCATTTTCGCAACTCTACCTCAGAGTGAGTACACCTCGCGTGCAGTGAGTACACCTCGCATGAGGTATATTCGGGCTTGCCCACCGACCAACCAAAGCCAAGGTGTCAAGTTGTGTCGACCAATCAAATTACGTCTTACTCATTCATAAAATTTCAAAATTTTCAAAAAAAATTCAAAATTATAAAAAAAAATAATTCTTTTTTAAAGTTCAAAATTTTCAAAATTTCAAAAATTTCCAAAAAAATTCTAAATTTTCTTAAAATTTCAAAAATTTCATAAGATTTAAAAATTTCTAAATGATAAAATTTTCAAAAATTTCAAAGTATTCATAAAATTTCAAAATTTTAATATTTAAAGAATATTGAAAAATGATAAAACAATTACCGGTATTAAGTTTGAAAAATTCCTTATTATTTAATAAAGCAGTTATTGACTTTTAATTTCAGTCTACTCATCACTATACGGACCTGGTCAATGATTGATTGACCTCGGCCGTTGGCCTCGGTCAATCAATCATTGATATGGTCCGTATAGTCATGAGTAGACCTCATTAAAAGTCAATAATTGTATATTATTTCTGCTGCGGATTGTCTCCGGATGTGGCGATTTTTTTTTTTCAATTCTAATTGTCACTTCAAAAATAAAGATGGCGGTTGACCCTATACCTGTCTTGAAATATGAAGATTCATGAAATATGTATATTATATCTGGTCAGTGAAGCCGTCTAAGTAATCCGGGCCGTTGTCGTATTTGCAGTGGTATGGCAGATGGATCCTTATCCTACTAAATAAGTACTAATAAAGGGGGTAAAATAAACTTCAGTGTTATTTAGTCAAGGACTTGATAAAGCATTTTTGGTACCTGATTTATGAAGAGCGACAGAAAGAAAATGTAACAGTAAAGCGCCATCCAGGAACGGATCCAGTATTTCAAGTTAGGGGGCGCACTTAGAATAATCGGGCCGAGCGGAGCGAGACTCGAAAATTTTTGGGGTATTTCGTGTGAAAAATCTTATTTTTTCCAATTTTAGGGGGGTGGGCGCCGGATGCGCACCCCCCCCCCCCCCCCTGGATCCGCCCCTGCATTCGTCACAGTTGACACAATTGAAAACGATTAGAACGCTTATTTCAGCTATTTTCAGACGATTTGGCAGATGGTTTTGGACTTTAATTATATTGCACGATAAACACAATGTACGTACTCGCTACGGAACAGGCTACCTGTTTCTAAAGCTCGTACAAATAAATTATATATTTTCCGACAATGTGCATATATTGTATATACATGTATATACATTATGTATATATATTCCTATGTAATCAGTGCCTATCGTCACTTAAGTTGCGAGTTCGATTCCAACCCCCGCTGCGAGATGTACTCGATACAACTCCATGAATATAGCTGAAATATATTTTACTAAAAAAATCTGCTTTCTTGAATGGTCAAAACCATACATCGCTGTCAAGTATCCAAATATAGATCGGGCAAACCCTGATGAGTTCGCTTTAAATCGAATGTTTTGATTGGACGGTATATTTTTATGAACCAATTGCAACTCCTTTAATATTAACGTTCCGGAATTGTGCGTTGCATATTATAGAGCTCCAGTCATTTAATGACACAATTGTTGACTTTTGATATCGATTGACACGATATTTATCAACCCAAGAAGTGATAGTCACCTCGGCCGTTGGCCTCTGTAATTATCACTTCTTGTGGGTTGATAAATCGTCATGTCGACCTTATCAGAAGTCATTAATTGTATACTATTGCGTGAATGAACGTGAAATCACATTATCCTTTCACCCATTCATAACGGTGACCTTCATAACCATATTGGTAAATCTAACTACCGTTACAAACAACAGTTAATGAACAAATGACATTATCGCTCCTATTAATTTCATTAATTCAACACATCAAAACGCTGTGAAATAGTAATGGCTATATAAATATCGGTACCTGTGTCACCATGGAAACATATCAACTGGATCTGATTTCACACTGTTAATACTACCATATTATATCGTGAGGCCAAGGTATGGAATATTGTGCATTGAAATACATAATAACAATGTGATATTTAAAGCATTGCTCCTACATATCAACTGAATCTGATTTTAATTTCACTATTAACACTACTCTATTATATCGTGAGGACAAAGTATGCAATAATGTATATTGGAAATTTTAACGCATTTCTCCTGTACTGCTTAACAGTGATTATGTGAGTATACAAACACATGCTATATGAATAATAGATATTTATCAACCCAAGATGTGATAGTCACCTCGGCCGTTGGCCTCGGTAATTATCACTTCTTTTGGGTTGATAAATCACCGTGTCAACCTTATTAAAAGTCATTAATTGTATATAATATTGCGTGAATGAACGTGAATTACCATTATTCTTTCACAATTCATAACCATGTCTAAATTTAATTACCGTTACTAATTAAACAACATTATTCAGAATAAATTGGTGAGTCGTGCTAATGTGGGTCACGGGGTACTGTAAGGTCCTGAAGGATTACCTGAAGGATTATTCTAAACTGTGACACGTGGACGACCTGTGGACTCCTGTTGGGCAACTGTGAACGGGGTTGCAATGACAAAAAATCTTTCAAATTTAATTGAAAGAGGCCGGTGTTTACAAGAATTTACCCTTTGGGCACCTCAAACGCTGGAATTTCGGAATTTCCCATATGTGTTTCAGTGGGGTGAAAAAGGATGTTATAAGTTGCTGAAATCCATCGGATTAATGTAAAATACACACTTTTTTCACTTCTTGCACATATTTTGAACATGTTATGTTATAACCTATGCATGGTTTAATCCTAATAAGCTATACCGAATATAGAACACTATTTTTATTAGAGGGCTAAGACCCTACTTTAAATAGACTAATCCATTTTTCGCGGAAAATTGATGCAGATGATTGTTGACAGTGACAGTAGAATTGATATTGAATTAGGATAATCAAGATTTTCAAGGTATTTTGATTCAACTAAAAATAAATCCTAAAAATTAACAATCATGTTTAAATTATGCACAAATAAAAACAACTCATATAAAGATAATAAGCAAATAAACAATCAAAATATAGACAATTCCGAATGTTTTGATTAGCATCTATCCAGAAATGACTTCACAATAATTTTTTGAAAAAATATGGTTTTGGTTGATTATATAGGGATATTTTTACATGCGCGAATACTTTTGGCCACACACTAGATTTTATTTCAATACACCAATGTAAACAAATAAATTCAGATTTTGAAAATTGTTATCAGATTCAGGGGCGGATCCAGGATGTTGTATTAGGGGGACGAAAGTCGGCGAGGGGTCTGGGGACCGCTTAAGGTCTCCAGTGGGTCCAGAGCAGAGCCCTGGTAGGGGGCACCGGGGGTGAAGCCCCCTCCCTGGAAGCTCCTGGGTTTTTAGTATTTAGGAAGCTTTTCCGTCAACAATTTTGAAGCATTTTGTGAATGTGATGAAGTGTATTAAAACGCATGAATCTTCTCCAAAAAGTTTCAAATAGTTTCTAAGCAGTGAGTGTAAATTAAAGGGAGATGTCATATCTGGAGCTGTAACTCCCCTGATTTCATTATCACGCTGGGTATTCGTATACTTGGAACAGGTGCTCTTAACAACGGAGGTTCTCTTAACAACGGACATAAGCACACAAACTTAGCGAAGAATTTGGTAAAACTATATGTTCCTTTCACTTTTGTTACCGGGACATAACAAGTAACAAGTAATATAGTATACCAAAAGATGCATAAACAATATTTTTTTTTAGAAAATAAGAAATATAAAGAAGAACAAAATATTTATAAATGGG